>BMAU01000331.1:0-277265 GCA_019973935.1 Trichonephila clavipes | reverse complement strand
TCATAGCACTCTAATAAATACTCAAGTGTGTTGAGTTTTTCATTTAATTCAAACATTAAACTTTATCAAAATCTACTGAATTTTATTCTGCGTGCTCATTCAAAGGCGGCAAAGATAGATCTCCACGTTGTACAGAAAATGCCACGTTTTTAGTATTTTTATACAGTTATGCTGCAGTTAAGCATAATACAATCGATACGACTACATGAGTAAAGAAAAAATATAAAAAACAGAAATATAAATTATGAAAACCATTTTAAAAATTAACAGAATTTAAATGCATTTATATAAAATAAGTTTAACAATTATTATTTAAGTTTAACATTTATTTGAATAGAATTAATTTCTATCTTGCCAATATCACATTTAGCGAATTCGAAAAACAGTTGACAGGTGCAGCCATCTAGCGAGAGAAAATCTCTACAAAAACTGTCCTTTACAGACCAAAGAAACATATATGTATGTTTCTTTGACTTAAATATTTCTTGAGTTTTATAAATTCAATAAACAATGACAATTTTTATTAAAAAAATGGATGAATAGATCAATTTTTAAATATAAAAATTGTCCTTGTACATCAATTTAAAAAAAAAAAACACAACTATTTTCAAAATGCTTGATGTTTTACATGAATTTGCCAAAGGAACATATGACTATGTTTCTTCTATGCATCTTCCAAGAATTTCATTCCAGGCTGTCCTGTTCTTGGCCTGACTTTTCCTGAGTCTTGGTCTTCCTCTTTTTTGAGTACCATATGGTCTGACCACAAAGATTGACTCTATGAGTAAATTTCTTTTTGCTGAGTTATAAAGCTGTTCTAAAATTTATAAACAAGAGTAGATTTTGATGTCAAACTCTACTGTCTTTTCCCTTATTTAAAGATCTGTTGCATTGTTGATCTTCCCTTCCGGAAGCCATATTGGTAGTCACCAATAATGTTTTCGGTATATACAACTAATCTGTTAATTGGGTTGTTCAAAATCTCATTCTGTGAGCTTCCCTTTAACAACTCATTAAAATATTCATTCCATCAATGAAGAATTGTTTAATTCCCCCCAAAGCAGCTACTCTAGGTTTGCACTCTTTTCAGCCAAGACTTAATTCTCAAAAGAAAACTCTGCTTTCATTAGATCCTTTGAGATGTTCAATATCTTTAAAACTATCTACTTAGAAAAGTCTCTTTTAGTGCAATGCGCTTTCTTTTTAAAAAAAATCACTAAATTCCATCAAAACAAATTCATCTAGGACTAGACTACAACTATTTTGTTCACAGCCACATGGAATTATTGCTGCTTTATAGAGAAACTTTGTTTTCTGAAGAAATATCAGATAATCTAAAACAGTCCTTAAGTGAATCAGTTGCAATTGTCAATTTCATTAAAAATAAACCACTAAGTTTGAGGCTTTTTAAGCAGCTTGGTAAAAATCTGGATAGGTATCACTATTAGCCTGTACTCCACTGTGAAGTTTGATTGTTTTTTCTCTCTCTAGAGGTAAATTTCCATCTCAAATTCTGAAAACTAAGGCCGTTTCTCACTGAGCGGAAATTTTTTCTCAGTAATCATTGGAATTCATTCTTGTAACTAGTTAAAATGGCATATTTGTCAGACATTTTCAGTCCCCTAAATGATTTGAATTCAAGTCTTCAGGGAGCACATGTTACTGTTTTTTAAATAGAAGACTAAATCGAAACGATCATTAAAAAGTTAGAACTATGACATCATCAACTCATTTCAGAGAGATTATAATTTTGAAGCATTTCTTTCACCCAATCTTAAAAATGTTCAACCTTTTAATGAGAAAATCTCTGAAGCCACAATGCTTATTACACAACAATTTTAGAATTTAAGTAATCAAAATGAATTCCTAATATTACTTCCTATTATTCGATAACTTTGTTGCATTTCATGAATCACTGGAAACAATAACATTATAAACATACATTAAAAATAAGTCTCCTATAAACACAATCAGTATCAAAATTCTTTCATGCATTTGGAAAAAATGCACACCTAAATTTCTTTTAAAAGAGATACATTTCATATAACTATACATAATTAAAAGGTACAATACATTAAATATAGTGCATATATAGGTATTATGTTGAATATGATATATTATACCTATGTAATACATTTGTGTTATGATCATACTGTAACTGTATTGTCTATTGAAACACCATACTTAAACTGTAAAATACACTGCTGGACAATTGCTAAGGACGGATCACAAATTGCTATGTAGCATAACATTAAGCGAGACATGAGGCCTAGTAGGATAAAATATAGTTGCCACACTGTTCAGACATTAGAATAAAGAATATTTATTGTACTGGAAAGTACAAAAGCTGTGAAACATCTGGACGATAAGCAGTACCACTCTCGCGCCAGATCAGTTGGCGTCTACAATCCGATGACAGACTGAACCTACTCTCATCTGAGAATAGTACACATGCCCAGTCCTGTTCAGTCCAATTGTGATGCTCACGACACCATTGCAAACGGGCAGTACGGTGCTGTCTGGTCAATGGGACACACACAACAGGTCTGCGTGCATAGTCCTCCTCCCCTCAAACGTCTGGCAACAGTTTTTCGGGAGATCTGCTTTCCTGAGGCAGCAAGAAAATGATTTGCCACCTGCTGAGCTGTGGTGCGCCTGTTCCTTTTTGCTGATAGGACGATATATCTGTCTTCTGCAAGCGTCGTACTTCTAACACGACCTCCCCCGTGCCGTCTGCTACACATTCCAGTAGTTTTAAATGACTTCCACAGCCGTTAAACAACGCTGTGAGCGATGTCGAACTCCCTGGCAACATCTGTTATTTTTCGCCCTTCTTCGATCTTTCCAATAAAATCATCTATGTGATGTCGGGAAGACATGCCAAAAATTTTAAGTTTGTCTATTAAATCCTTCCTGTAAAACTTTGACTTGAAACAACAACTGTCCACACGCGTCAAAACCTTTAAAGCTCTTATGAACGCTATCACGTGATGAACAGACGTGGGAAAAAAATTTGCATACTCATACTTCTTCTTACAAATAATCCCGCACTTATTTTAATTTTCCACATTTTGCTTCCTTTCATTTTGTGGTTGCTATGGATGATAGTGTTATCCGTCCTTAGCAATTGTCCAGCAGTGTATGTCTTAATCATGCACTGTCAGAAGCAACAAGCATGTTAAAAGAAGGATATTTTTGAAAAACAATACATTGGAATATATTCATTCAAATATAATCACATATTCATTTATAAAAAGGTATTTTTCTTTCTATTAACCAAAAGAGAAACTTAAGAAAAAAATTCTGAAATTCTTTTCATATGGTCTTAAAATTTCTCATGTTGCTGTTTCAGACTAGAATGAGCGTAAAGAAAACAGTAAAGTCAAAGTGCTACAATTTTAGTGAATTCATCATATACATCAACTGTAAGAAGCGAAAGTTTACACGTTAATTCTCATTAAGAGGGAAAAATACCATGTCATATTTTTCAATGTTTCACATCAATGTCATGATTAGCAATTTATTATAAAAAGGTTAAAAAAAATTTGTGAAATATTATAATTAAGATGGTGTTAAAATATAAAGTTTTTAATTTAAATACTTACTTTTGGAATTAAATAGTAATTAACAAAAACAAATATAATAATCCAAGACAAGCATTTTATCACCTACTTTCATATGACGTTTTCCTTGAATATGAGATTCCCACATATGTTGTCCATTCATGTGGCAATCACAAGCCTTTAAAGGAGAAAGGAAATATAGTTATACTCTCAAAGTATTTTTTCACATATTTTAAAATTTTCTTTTTATTATATTTCTCAATAACTGATTTAAAATTCAGTGTCACACAAAATTATATTCTCCATTACATCTCTCAGAAAAATATTCAATGTGAAGTTAGAGTTAATAAAGCTGTTATAACATCAAATTTACTAAATATTCATCAAAACATACCAAGAAAGTAGTATTGCAATGCAAGAACTGGTGTGTTCATAAAAATAACCTGTTATTAAAATATTTTTTAAAAAATTAATTTTTTCTTTCTTGGGGGGATCAATATGATATATTTCATCTACTTCTTTTTAAAATGTGTTATGCTTCCACTTTAATTTCTAAATGACTTTTGGATTTCTGTAGTTTAATTAATTTGATGGCACTAATAGAGAACAAAAGTATTCTACAAGTAACAAATACTCTGCGCAATACACAAAATTTGACAGAAGCACTAGCAAAGTATTATTATTTACAACTCTAATAGATGACTATAAGTAAAATAATTCTTTACAGATGGGTGTTTTAGTTTGTTACAGTGAACAGTTACTAACTCCCCCTGTGGCTCTCATGAAGTCTCAGCAAGAAAGCTAGACATTTTTATTATGACACACACAGTCTCTTCAATCAATTCCCACAGTCATATATGTGTTTTTTTTTACATAAGAGTTAATTCATAGTACTCTTAATTTTGAAACAACTAAGTTGCAAAGACCTACTCCCAGGGGACACTTCCTCATCATCTAGTCGACCTAAATCAGCAGGAGGGAAAGATCTAGACTAACCATGATAAATCTAATTTATTATTACCAAAGATAATGTTCCAGAACAAGCAATCTATAAAGGGAACCTTTGGAGTGATATAAAGAGAGTGCCAACCTTATGTGAATAAGCATACGAAATCCGAATAACCTAACTTTAATCAATCTTATGTTAACAATTTTAAATTCACTGATTTATTCTAGTAGATAAAATCCGCCTTTAGTTATCAGGCACAATTCTAATTCTTACCATATTAACACTGCTCCTTCTTCTAATCAACAATTATTAAACTTTAACTATACATACACTAGCTAATTTGCATCTCATGGTTTCTTCTTGAGAGGGATGGCTGAGAAATAACGCGATGGCTGGCCCAAAGATTCCCCAAGAGGATTATTAGTTGAAAGTCGTGTAAAGCCTTGTCACAAAGTTACTAAAACATGGTTTGGACTGCCAAGGTAAGCAATCTCGCATATCAACAGAGATCTCAACGGAAGAGTCATATATGGTCCTACTCTTTTAGCATTAATTTATGACTTCTGCTATTCATATTTGTTGGAATGAATGGTAACATTTACCATGAGATAACAAACTTTGTCATCAGGTTTGAAAACATTTGTCTATGTTGATAATCAAAATTATCTTTATCATGCTTTCATCCAACACATTTTTAAATGTTGGAAGTGAGGCAAGTAAATCTTAGCTAACTTTATTATTAAATATTCATATTTGCAGTAAATGCATACGATTGAGATTAATCTATCACAGTAAGAAAATTTTTATTCATGTTGGGATCTTAAGCTTCTCTAATATGTTGTGCTCAACTCTATCATCTTGGTTAAACAAAGGAATCTCTTCATGTATGTCATATTAAGTTATCTTTATTTATAACTTCTCCAATGTTAAACACAACATCTGTCATTCTCGATTTCTGACCAGTGTAGATAAACAAGAATGTGACCTGTAATGTCTGTTACATATGGAGGTGTTCATCGTAAAATAAATTGGCATGTACAAACTGAGATCCATTACTTCTAACCAATCTTCTAGATTAGTGACCTCTAAAATAGGGAATGCAAAGTGCTACTAAGGATATGTAAAACAAGTAGGCTCATGGTGTGTGTGTTGTATGTGACATACACTCCAGATAGAGATAATAAATATATGGATGCTTAAGATTTAAAAAGTTATTATCTAAAATTTAGATATTAAAAACATGGATGCTGCAGTACTTATAATCATAGAAAACTCAGGATTGCTAATCATGGAGTTATACCAATTTTATGGTTAAACTAGCTGCATAACCTGACGTTGCACAGGCTATCTCTACTTTTATAAATTTTCCCTTTTTTTCACAAAATCAGAACTTCTAATACTCATTTTCAAAATGACTTCCCACACCCTCCACCGCTTAGCTCGGCGTTGCTCAGACTTTCTCTTTTCCTCATGACACCAGCATTTGTGTGTGTGGGATCATTCCCGAAATTTTGGTCCCTTCGGCTTTTCCCTTCTGCTTAAATAACTGAGCAAAATTCAATGATTCATTATTAATAAAATGGTTAATGTACAAACAAAATCATTTGGAAATGCTTCGATCATTGCTTGCATCAAAGTAAAGTAAACTAATTACTGCAAGATTCAGAATCTAAATACAAGTTCAAAGACTGAAATACATAGTCTATCAGAAGTAGAATTGATAATTATAAAAAATTTTACAAAAAAAATATAAATGAATGATGTAAAACTAAAAAATTAAACCAATATTATATAAGAATATTTTTATAATTTTTTTTATACAAGAACAATATACTAATGATAAAACTTGTTGGACTAGTAATAATTAGAGTAAATTAAATTGTCAAAATTTATATTTGTATCACTAATATTCATATAATTGAAAAAATCTTCAAAATAAAAACCACAGATAAAAGATAAAAAAAAATTATTCTATGAATATTTTTATCTTCATGCATTTTTTTTTACCTATAGTTTTCTTACTATCTTTAACTATAGAAGTGGTATTAAGTTTATTTATAGAAGTATTTATGATTTTTTTGGAACAGTTTTCCAGATTCGTTAATATATGTATTAAATCTATTTGTAACAAACAGTTTGGAACTTAATAGGGCTTTTGTGGTATTTAAAAGTAAAGAAATGGATATTTAAAATTATATAAATGTATGTTATTCATTTTTTCCCTATAAAATAATAAAATGAATTTAATATTTCACCATCACAAAAATTGCAAATTTAATAAAGGCTGCATTATTTTGAAAATGCTAGTTGAGCAATAAACTAATATTAGCAAATGACAGCATAGTTTCCTGGTACTTAATCAGAAGTACTTTTCTGTTAGTTGGGTACCAGGATATTTGATCCTTTTATTTTTATTATGTTTAACAAATTATTTTATTAAAATTTATTAATACAATACTCTATTGAAAATTTATGAAGTATTAAATAAAAATAAATTATTACATTTAATAAACTTTCAAGCTTGATGGGGTTTTGTATGAGAAGCAGATAAAGGAAAAGTACCCTATTAATATAAACTATTACAAAGTTTTGTAGATCTTTAAACTGTTGTTTAATGTCAAAAAAAGTCATCAGTTGAAAATCATTTATTTGCCTGATAGATAATGTGATATGTTGTTGTAAAAAGTGTAATGTTGTTGTAGCTTCACCAACAGAAGTATTCTTAAAGGCAGCACATTTATTAAATACGAACATGAAAATTTTAAAATCAAAGGACCCACGCGGGTAATATTTCAAAATGGCCACCGACCTAACACGCTGATGCCGAGAAGCTCTCTCTCTTATACACAAAAGAACACATTCTTACCGGAGGGGAGCACAGTGCGCCTCCTGGTGAAGGGAGGAAACACTAAACCTCCCACACAAGATTGATGTGTCACACATGATACTCAATCTGATTATAAAGCATAAAATAAAATACATTCATATCATACACTAATATACAAATAATTAGCATTACCTCACACTTAAAAAAATATGAAAAATAAGTATACATAACATATGTTACAAAAATAAATTAAGAATACAGTTTTTATATGATTAATTATACCATAATAATCAAGAAAATTAAAATTTAAGGAATTCACATAATAAACAACAATAATCTAAAAAAATAATATTCGAAAAGAAACATTAACGTTTTTTTTAAATGTAAATAGACACACAAATAATATAATGAGATACACAAAATGAGATAAAGAAAATAATTATTCACTAAATCTAAAATTTTCTTTTTAAAATTGAAAAGCACATTTGTTACACTAATCGTGAGAGTGCATTAGCTTGAGGCATTTTCACACCAGGACAATGTTTGATTGTAACATTGAACTTTTGTAGTGCAAAAGCCCATCTTTGTAGCCTCGCAGATTGTGGTGCACTTTTTGTTAAGTAAGATAAAGGGTTATGATCAGTATAAAATTCAATTTCAGTCCCAAATACCCATACTTTCAACTTCTTTAAGCTCCACACAATCGCAAATGCCTCTCGTTCAATAGTTGACCATGACCGTTGAGTCTTGCTTAATTTTTGACTTGCATAAGCAATTGGGAAACACTTATCACCACATTTTTGTGACAGGCAAGCAGCTATGCCGATTTGCGATGCATCTGAATGAATGGTATACGGTTTATCTGGAACTGGAGAGTACAGCGAAGGTGCTTCCACTAAAGCCTTTTTTAGAAGATGAAATTAGGAATCATGTTTCTCAGTCCATGGGATGGAATCAGGTACTCTCTTTTTGGTGAGGTCTGTTTCAATGGATACACAAGTTCTGAATATTTAGGAATATACTCACGATAGTAATTACACAGTTCAAGTGAACTACGAAGCTCCTTCGTTTTAGGCACTGGTAAGTTGTTGATAACTGCAGTCTTTTCGTGATCTGGTTCGTGCTTACCCGAATTGATAATATGACCCAAATATTTGAGTTTTTCCGAAAGGCACACTTTTTGAGGTTCACAGTGAAATTTAACTATGAAAGTTTCATTAAAATAGTATCCAGATGAAGATGTTCTTCCCAAAATTTTTGGAGAAGATTGCAATGTCGTCGATGTAGGCACGTGAAAATTCTCTATAACACGATAATGCTTTCTTCATTTCACGCTGAAATGTGGCAGAGGCATTTTTCAAACCAAAACTCATCACCTTGATACGGTACTGTTGCCGATGGGTCTTGAAAGATGTAAGATTTTTGCTGCCTTCAGCCATGGGTATAGCCCAATACCCCTTCAAGAGATCTAACGTGGTGATGATATTGGTTCTCCCAATAGAATGTATGAGCTCCACTGCACCTTTCATCGGAAAATCATCAGACACACTGTCCGAGTTAAGAGCTCTGAAGTCAACGCAAAGTCGTAGAGTACCATCTTTCTTGTTAACGCAAATAATTGGATAGGCTAGTTCTGCGTCAGATTCTTCAATTAACTCAAGTTGCAAAAGTTCCTCTATCTGCTCATCAACTTTAATCTTCAAGGACTCTGGGGATGCGATATATGAACGGCTTTTTACATTCAATGTTCGGAAATAATTGCTAGCACTTGTACCCTCTCACTCTCCTTCCGATGATTCAGATCAGTTTCATGTAGAACTCTTTCAGATGTGGACCTCGATAAATTAGGAGTGGGATGGATTTCTCTGAATTCGTGGTCATCTTCAAAAATAACCCCAACTGCAAGTGCACGAGGATGATACTTCTTGATCTTATTCCCGTGAACATGTCTTACAATTCCGTCGGGCAGTTTAACTTTATATGAATGGGGTGGATGGTGTTGAATTATCTCTCCAGGTCCAGTCCATCTCGCATACAGCTTATTACTAGAATCTGGTATCAGCAAAACAACTTGTTCTCCGATGCTAAAATTCTTTACAGATGACCTCTTGTTGAAGTTATCTCCAAAAGCATTTCGTTTCTGAGCAGCAGTTAAAGAGGCACTCTCAACAGCCCTTTCCATATTTTTCTTCATTTCCTGAAGGTAATCAGCAGCTGACTGGGAGATGTTCGTGAGAAGATGTATTTCACCTGCCAGGATGATTTAAGAATAGCCAACGGCCCTCGAGCTTCTCTGCCATAAAGTAACCTAAATGGTGATACACCAGTGGTAGTGTTCGGTACTTCACGGTATGCAAACAACAGAAAAGGTAATTGTCGATCCCATCTTCGTGGATCTTCACGAATAATATGATGAATCATGTCCTTCAATACTTTATTCCATCTTTCAACTAGTCCGTTGCTGGCCGGGTAGCCAGGACAGGAAAACCTAAGACTAGATCCAATCCTTTTCGTAAATTCTTGGGTTAAAGCTGACTTGGAAGTTTGTGCCTTGATCACTTGGCAATTATACTCAGAATTCCAGTCCTTGAGAATATTTGTAATAGAGTCACATGCAGTTTTGACTGTTAGGGATCCAAGTGGTACTGCTTCAGGCCAACGTGTATGTTGATCCATCATACAAAGAACGTATTTATGCCCTCTACCAGATGGTGGTTGAATAGGTCTGATCACATCTATGTTAACAATCTCAAAGGGCAGCTCTGGACTGACAATAGGTGTAAAGGGAGCTCTATCTCCAATTTTCTCAGACTTCCGAAGCTGACACCCTTTGCATGTCTGGACAAATTCAGCAATTTTACCAGACATATTTGGCCAAAAGGAGTTATATTTTATCCTCTCTCGTTTCCTTAACCCCCATATGACCTCCAAAAACTGACTCCTGGGCTAGTTTCATTACCTTATCTATTCTGCAACACAGTAAAACTAATTGCATAACTGGTTCATTTAGAATTCTATCCCAGTGAAAAATTAATCCATCAATTAATTAAAAATTTCCTTTGTTTAATTTTAGCTCTGCACGAACCTTTTCAAGACAATCACAATTATTCTGCTCATCTTTCATTTTAGTGTAATCTAAATTAAATTTTATATTATCTAAGTCGCTCTCAATATAAAATATATCTTTCCCACACTCTGCATCATTTTCATCATTTGAAAACGTAATAGAACTATCAGCCGATTCTGCAAAAATCTCATTTTCCTTTTTATTATTTTTGACATTTATTGAACACAAAGACTCATATAAAAAAGGAGGTATTAAAGCCTCAGCATTTAATTTATCTGTGATCACTACCAAGCAACCATTAAAGCCTCAGCATTTAATTTATCTGTGATCACTACCAAGCAACCCATTGGATGATTGAAAGAATTATTATCAAGAGCTATAGTAGTTTTAATTAGTTTTGCTTCTACATTCTCTCTGAATGCAGAGCTTAAAGTAATTTTTCTGAATTCATAATTACAATTAACTGAAAAGGTATCGGAATTACATATAAAAATCTGGGTTCCACTATCCAAAACACAATTTATTGCTTTCCCGTTAATATAAACAATTACATATTTCAAAGGCTCAAGGTCAACTTTCGGTTGTACATATTGCACTTGAGAAGTCTTTCTCATTTTTTAATTTAGGATACTTTTTATTACAGTCTCCAGCTAAATGGTTATCACCACAAATGTAACATTCTATTTTTTACTTAACCTACTTTGTTTTGAGTTATTAATTTTATTTTCTTTTGAGTTGAGATTTATTACTTCCTGTCTCGAGTAAGGAGGGATATATTTAAAATCCTTTCGTGAGTCATTCTGATTCTGACATGCCCTATGTGAAAACTCCGAAAATGATCTTCCTTTACAAGCATAAGACATGTCACACTCTTTTCCCATTTGAATTGGTTTGAACCAATTTTGCTCCTGTTTTATATTTATATGAACGGCAGTTTCGTTATCTAATGTTTCATATAATTTATTGCTAACAATTAACTCCTTTAAAGAATTAAAATCATTTACATTTCTCAAATTACAGTATTGATCCCAATTGGTTAAAAACAAGACGCAAGCTGAACATACGTTTCATTTGGCATTCGTTTTGCTTTTTGAAAATTTTGCAAGCAAATTAATGGTATTGGCTCAAATTCTATTAGAACTAAACTTTTTAATTTATTATAGTTGCTTATTTCTTCATCTTTTACATAAACTAAGATATTTTCGACCTTTTCTCCTAGCAGATTTAAAAGAATCCTTTAAATTCATCCGGCACATTTTTGGTTTTAAATGAACGTTCTAAAGAAGAGAAAAATAAATTCAACCCCTCTTGTTTTTTAGGAATCGGAAGAGTTAACGTACCAACACACTTAGAATAAAATTTTCTATCGAAGTTTGCTTTGTTTCGGGATTTGTACGCTGCAACTCATTGCTATCCCTTAGACTTTCTAAATTTATTTTTCCCAATTCTATTTCCAATTTAACTTTTTCCGGATTTATTTTTTCACACTCAAGCCCCGATTCTGCCATTAAATGTGCTTGCTCTTCTTTTGATTTTCTGTCCGCACGTGCTTGTTCTTCATACGATGTTTTGTCCGAAATAATCGAATCTAAATAGTCATCAATAAAATCTTTATTGTTTTTAAACTTATCGTTATTTAAAATCAAATTTTTTAAATCTAACACTTTCATTTCTGGGGTTATTTTCTCCCCCAATTCATCCACAATTAATATTAATTCTTCCTTTCTAGCTCCATGAAACATGATTAGAAAGAATTGTACTAAATGAATTATAATTGACCCAGAAAATTTAGGAAAAAAAGCCTGCTGAATTCGCTTAAAACGATGCAAAAGGGTTGCCTACCTCGTGGTTCCTTTTAATGTCTTGACACCCTCAGGCGTTCGACATCCTGACGTTAATGCACCAATGTGACAGGTTGTTGTAAAAGGTGTAATGTTGTTGTAGCTTCACCAACAGAAGTATTCTTAAAGACAGCACATTTATTAAATACGAACGTGAAAATTTTAAAATCAAAGAACCCACGCGGGTAATATTTCAAAATGGCCACCGACCTAATGCGCCAGTACCAAGAAGCCCTCTCTCTCTTACACACAAAGAAACACATTCTTACCGGAGGAGAGCACAGTGCACCTCCTGGTGAAGGGAGGAAACACTACAGATAACATTGTATCTAAGTTCTTCAAATGCATTCAGAGACATATTTGACAGCCTTATTTTTATTTGTCATCATAAGTCTAACTCCTTTCTCATACAATATCTCTTTTGCAGTTTTCTTACTTTTTTCTCAGTGCCCTTGTTGCAATATTTCTACTGTACTGTTACTCAGGCACGAAAATGAGAGTAATATAGTAGGAAGATAAATTATTTTAACTGACCACAAAACATACAAATCAAATACAGGGTGATTCATAAAGTATACACTTTCCAGATGCTGTAATAAAACAATAACAATCAAAGACAAGCACCACCTCTGCGAACCGTAAGTTAGATGAACTGTTAAAGTTTGTGTCTTGTCCCTGACAGAAGTGATGCAGGCATGATTGTTATGTGACCAGTTAGTCAACATAGCTGAGTTTGAAGTGTAAAAAGATTTTTGTGTTCTTAAATTTAGCAAAATTTTAAAGGAGTCACTTTTTTGGTTATGCTAACTTTCACTGGCTGATGCCACATTTGCAGAACAGCACTGACAACTTAATTCTCAACTGGATGATGTACTACCACACTAATCTGTCAACGTTCGAGATTACCTCAATGAACATCTCCCTCACCGATACGTAGGATGAGTCATGGACTACAACATGCCACTTACCCAATGGCCACTCAAGAGTTCTGGATTTAACACTTTGTGATGTATTCGTGTGGGGGTAAGTAAAGGACAAGATATTCCTCCCTTCCCTTCCTGTTGACCAAGGGGAGCTGAAACAACTTATCACAACTGCTATCGATGGATGATTCAGATACCTTAACACAGGTGGAAATTAGCTACCGGCTCAATGTATGTTGGCAAACTAAGGGTTTACACATAGAGCATTTATGACTGTCTCTAACAAAACTTTAAATAATCACATACAATTCTGTTACAAGTTCCATATAATATCTTATATTGTTCCCGATTTATAATGCATTGAAACCGCATACTTAATGAATCACCCTGTATTTATTTTTAATAATCCTTCAGTGACAAATCAGAAAGTCAATGTGAAGAATGAGCTTGTTGATCATCATGCTTTTCAAATCAGGGAAGGTAGCTTGAAACAGTTACTCTCAGGCTTTGCTACGTAATCGATTTTTTAATGATATTTGGTCTTTTATTACAGCAACAGCTATGCACAGATAAGATATCACAATGAGAATCCTTAGAACTTTTGAACTTAAAGTTGGATACACAGTTTTCATTAATATCCAAAATTCCATTAATTATGAGCAATTTTGTTTTCAGGTTAGTGTCACAGAAGAATTAAATTAAATTCTCTTCATCTTGTGAAATAAACCCCATGAGAGCTTAAGAATGAAAAGGATCATGGATCCACATTAATTTCTCAGCATTATCTTCTGCAAAGTATTTTGCAAGCCTGTAAGTAAGCTTTGGGAAAACAATATCTGTACAAAAGACACCAGCTCCCGCAGAGTAAAAACTTTAAAGCAGTATGTTCATACAATGTAAAAAAAATCTTGATCAACACCATTATTTTTTTCTTATATACAACTGTAATTTTTTTCTAAATGTAGAAACCATTTCTACAAGTTCCAAGATGCGCATACTATTGCCTTAAAGGCAGTTTTAAGATGTTTAGTTCTTTTAAATATGTTAATTCTGGTATGATTTCATCATAAATTCTATTACAATTACAATCAAAACAAAATTTAGAATACGTTTGAAAAGATAATCAATAAAATACACTTGTAAAACTGAAGCATATTATATTCAATTAGAAAAAAGTTCCTAATCCTGAATAACAAAATTTTAAAAAATTCCCTTTCACATTATACATATATATTATTCATTAACATAACTGTACACATAGATGTATATGAAACTTGCTTCCTTGTATTTTCAAAAAACAAAATTTTCAATTATAGTACTAACGCCAAAACATAAGATAATAAAATATATTCATAAAATATGCATTTTTAATTCTTCAAATGCTTTAAAATGTATTTTGGATTTAAACACGCTGAAAACTTTCAATCTGGATAAATCAATAATTTATAAGCTTGTCAATAATTTAATGATTTTTTTTGCTATTTCCAAGATTAAATAAAAGAAAGAAATGGCTGGCTACAAATAACAAAACAACACTCTCTACCACAGGATGAGAAAATAAAAAATTATCTGTAATGTAACATGCCAGTCACCAACACTCCAGTGTGTGTGCATGTGTGTATTCACTGCCATCTTGTTCGATTCTATTTTCATCTAGTCTGATTATTACCACTTTTTTGTGATTCAATTTATTTTATACATTTTATAACACAAATAATATCACATTAAAGCATTATAAATTAATATTACAAGCATAAATACATGATTACAACAGGAGATGATAACAAAGTGTTATTGCTTGAAGCTACAAAAGATGACAAGCTATGTAACTTACCACAAAATGGCATTTTCGGTTATAACTAGAGTGAGCGTTATTGTAAGTTAATAATTAATATTGTAAGTAATGCGACAAATTGTATGCTAATAGCACCTTTAAAATGAAAAGAATTCATTTGATTTTTATGCTATCATTATTCAGCTAACCCAAGATTTATTCCCTCCGTTTCACAATTTGCCTCTAAGCATTAAAAAATCTAAGCATTTAAAACTAACATTTAGCAAACTATCTAAGCATTTTAAAAAAATTAAAAGCTGGAAGTAAAATAAAATAAAATTTTAATGAATTAAAGTTTTTGAAATAAATTTAATTTCAATGGGATCTAATTCGGGAGGAAAATAATTAACTTACACTGCAAAACAGATCTCCAAAAGACCTATCAGGAATGTCATAATTAATTTCAGACTTTTTGTCACCTATTGGGAATAAAAATTAGACTAATTACATACAAGAAATTATGTAGCAAATTGACAAAAATTACTACAGCCTAAATAAGTTTATTTTGCTTTGTATAACTAGAATTTAAAAAGTAAAATAATAAATGAATAACATAAATTTGCTGAAAATTAAAAATAAGCAGTTAAGGCTGCCTACATTTAATATTAAAGAATAGGAATCAAATTCTGAATATTTTTTTAGATATAATAGTACTCCATCATAAATGTTATATTCTGCTACATTATCGACAGAGAGCCTCTTATTTTATCATACAACTCATTTATATCCAAAATGCCACATTTTTCCTAGAATAAAATGTATTTTGCATTTTTTTTCTCCTTTACCTCTAATGATAAATGTGCTATGCCTTTACATGTAAATACAAAAAAAAATGACTATTTATGGAATATTTTAAAATATAAAAAAAACATTATATAATAAATGTACGACTTAAAATGTTGCAAACTTTCATAAAAACTGAAGCCTTTTTCTGTTTGAAAACATGCTTCATGTTTAGTTTAGGCTTTCATATACATAACCAAGGCAGCCTTGAATTTCAATTGATTTTCATAATTTATAAGAATACAACAAGAAAAGAAACTAAAAATTCACATAATGAATTGCTTAATCAATTTGAACAGAAAGGAAACTCAACAATTAAGAAAAAGTAATCATTTAAAATATTTGAAAAATGAAAATGCAAATTTAACATTTTTTTAAAGAATTGTAAATGAGCTAAAGAATAACTTTAATAAAAAGTAAAACAAAACCTGCAACAAAATTCTTAATCAAAATTTATAAATTAAAGTATCTGATGCTTTTATCAATAATAATTCTCACGGATGAATTAGATCACTGTTTTGAAATTTATTTTAAATTATTTAAATTCCATCAGTTAACCCTTCTTTGATATAAATAATTAAAGTAAATAATTTTAAATTTTTTCATTAAAGCTTGCCCTTCTTTTTGTAGTTTTAGGTCTAAAAATAAAACACAAAAATATGCTGTCCCATTAAAAACAAGGGGTTTTAATCCCATGCCAGACTTAGGTATGACAGGCAGCACAATGCAGCTCAAAAGCACACAAAAAAACTAATTCTAATTATATTTAAATAGACATTTCCAAAAAAGTACTTATAAAACCCTCTTTTACTCATAAAATGTTTAATATTTCAATTTTTCATACATAAAAAAATTATTTATGCCTGTAATATATAAGTATTAAATTTAAAAGAAAAGTACTTCAAAATATCCACTTCATCTATATAATACAAATGTGTACAGTGTACTTGTACAAATTATCTTATAATAAAAGAGTACTGGAATTCCTAAAAATGATAGTATTCAATTACAATATTTTCCTGTATATAATCCGCGGATTATGTGTTAAAAAAGTTTCAAATTTCGTTGTGCAGATTATACGCCGCCGCGGATTATCTGAGAAAAAAACATTCTCCATCAGAAAAGTTAACAAAGTCTTGAAAGAAATGCTGTTTATGTTTTATAAAATAAATAATAGATGGCGCTTTCACGACTCGGCTGACGTATTACAGCCATAATTAGTTTTTGTCCAATTACTTTCAAGAACGAATTCGGTTCCTCGGAAGGAAATAGCAGTTACAAGTCGCTGGCGACATTTACAACTTAGTCTTGACTAGAGGTGTTGCATCCTTTGAAAGTTATCATGATGAAGCGTAAGCGTGTTAGCTATACTGCAGACTTCAAATTAAACGCTGTAGAGAAGGCTAATGAAGTCGGAAATCGAGAAGCTGCAAGACTTTTCAACGTTGACAAATCAAATATTCGTTTGTGGAGAAGGAACAAGACTAACTTCGAAAATTGCGATAGACGTAAAAGGGCCGATCGTCGTGGAAAACCTCACTGGCCAGAATTAGAGGAAGAAATAAATAAATGGATTTTAAAAGAAACGGACGATGGGAAAGCTGTCTCGACAGTTAACATCAGAATGAAAGCCCGAGTTATTGCACGTGAAATGAATATTGTTAATTTCTCTGGTGGGCCCACGTGGTGTTACCGGTTTATGAAGAGAAACAATTTAGTTGTTCGTAGTCGTTCAACGATCGGACAGAAATTACCTGATGACTGGGGAAAAAAATCTGACGACTTTTTGACATTTTGCAAGCAAATTATTGTTGAAAATAATTTTACAGAGGATTTGATTTTTAATATGGACGAAGTTCCATTATCATTTGATATTCCACCTACCAGGACCGTCGATGTTCAAGGAGCAAGTAGTATTCTTATAAATACTACCGGAAATGAAAGAACGTCATTTACTGTAGTTTTATGCTGTGCTGCAAATGGTTGAAATTGCCGCCGATGTTAATTTTTAAAAGAAAAACGCTCCCAAAAGAAAACTTTCCTAAAGGTGTGGAAATTCGTGCGAATGAAAATGGCTGGATGAATGAGCAAATCATGTTGTCATGGCTGCAGACTATTTGGAGAAAACACAAAAATTCTTTTTTTCGTCCAAAGGCATTTTTAATTCTGGACTCTATGAAATCACATGCGAGTGAAAACGTAAAAAATGCTCTCAAGTCCGCGTCGGCAAAAATTGCCATAATACCTGGAGGACTGACAAAGTTGCAGCCTTTAGACGTCGGTATTAATAGATCGTTCAAATCCAAAGTTAGAAAGTTATGGGAACAGTGGATGTCCGATGGAGAAAAAAACTATACAAAAACGGGAAAATTGAAGCGGGCATCATATGAAAATGTCTCCTGCTGGGTCCTGAAAGCATGGAATGACGTCGCTGAAACTACAGTAAAAAATGCTTTCCGAAAATGTAATATTGTTATCAAAAATGACTCTGATGATGAAGAGTCTTTACTATCGAGTGACTCAGATGTGTTACACGAAGATTTGACAAATTTATTCATTTCCGAATCTGATGAATCAGATTTTGAAGGCTTTTTTAACTGCTAATAAATTTTTTCATCATTCAAGATATTTTTATTTTGAAAGTGTATATAAGTGTAAAAGGGGGATCTTAATTATTTAAAATTTTTTCCGCGTGCAATGTTTTGCTTAACTTAAAATATAGATGGCAGTAGCAAAGAATTTTTTTGTTTTATTGAGATTATCGTACAAAATATATTATAATACATATTTAAATAGATGTGTTTTATTATAAATGTTGTCCTCTGAACAATTTCTTACTTCTATTTTTAATTATATTTTTTATTTTATGTGTCTCCTTATCAGCAATTTATATTTTTTGGATTATTCGCCGCCAAAACTGCCGCGGATTATACGATGTTTTTTTTTACTCGAAAAAAAGGGCACTGCGGATAATACGCCGCTGCAGATTATATACAGGAAAATACGGTAAGTAAAATTAAGATCTCAGCAACAACTGTGTGATAGCATACACACATACAAAACTTTTATATCTAAATCATATTTTCAATAAAAAAAACTTCTTCATCTACATTTTATTTGAAGTTACAGCTACTTTCGAAATTAAAAATTTATTTTTGATTGTCATACTATCAAATTGTTGGATCAGAATAAATTTTGAGAAAAGCAAAACTATATATTACTTTATCTTCATATATACAAGTACACAGCAGCATTAATAATTATTTTAAAAAATTAGCATTTCAGAATAACTCAAAAATTATTTTTAATCTATGAATAAAATGGCTTAATTTGATTCAAAATTTACTAATTGCACTTTTACTAATACAGATGTTCCACATTATGATCAGATCATAAGATGATAACAGCTCAGCTAGTATTTCACATTTTTATAAGAACTGCCTCAGATTCCATTTTAGAATGAAAAAATTTAAGAAACTAATAAGAAATAATGCCCAGCAATTATATTCTAGTTTCACGTAATTCTTCTGAAGACGTGAAAAAAGTATATGTATAATTAATTTAACATTGGCTTCCTCATATAAACAAAATTCCATAATTTACTATTAATGAAAAAGACAAGTTTGCAATTGAAAGACATTCTATATCGGTGATTATGTATTTTGATTATTATCTGTAAAAAGAAAAATTAGCAGAAGACATACATTATTTTTGATAAAGCAATAAGTGAAATCTGTGTCTAAAAACAATCTTTTACAAGCCAGGTAAATTTTTATTACTTTTAGTTAAGGATTTAAAGTCTATTTCACTCCTGTTGCATATTTACCATCAAGATACGAGGGTGAGTCAGAAAATAAGTTTCCCCTGTCCACTGTGGTCAGTTGTGTATGAAAGTCAAAACATAAAATGAGACATTAAAGATAAGGCATAACTTTATTTTTCCACATAAGTACCAAATACATTGAAACATTTGTCATACCGCTTAATAAGCTTCAAAAAGCCCTCCAAGAAAAACTCAGGGCTTTGCATATGGAAGAAGCGTTTAACGGCTATGGGAGAACGACGAAACAGCAGGTGAACCTTTCAATACACCATTGGATAGAGGCCGACCGCGATCAAGCAGATAGATTCGGAAAAAGTGATCCGAGCTTCTCAGATCGGGTGTCCTGTTGTTGGATGACAGTGGGAGACCAGACTCGGCAACAACAATGCAAAACCATATCACAACTCTTGGTTGGGAGCGCCTACACCATCCGCCATTCAGTCCTGATCTCGCACCAAGTGACTTTCATCTGTTTCCGGCTTTGAAGAAGAATCTCGACAGAAGGCGCTTTGGAAGCAATGCTGAAGTCAAACAAGCCATTAAATGCTTCCTCCATATGCAAAGCTTTGAGTGTTTCCTACAGGGCTTTTTGAAGCTTATTAAGTGGTACGACAAATGTCTCAATGTACTTGGTACTTAAGTGAAAAAATAAAGTTATGTCTTATCTTTAATGTCTCACTCTATATTTTGACTTTCATACACAACTCTGACCACAGTCAAAAGGGGAAACATATTTTCTGACTCACCCTCATATTATGATTCAATTAAATAAAAATTATTAAGGTAACCTCAGGTTAAGATTAAAATTCCCACTGTACAACTTTTTTTAAAAAGAAAAGCAGAAACTAAACATAAATTTCATGCATTTTATACAGATTCCATTGTATAATTTTTATATCAATAAATATATTAGTTATTTTTTTTTCTTCAAACATGCTTCATTTGAAGGCCATCCAATAAATCTTTAGCTCATTTGAGGATATTTACTAAAATGTAACATAGGACCAAAATAAACCAGATTAGTCGCAAGTTAAATGAATGGGGATATACAAGACAAAATGAATGTTCACATTCTAGTTCCACAAAACTGTTGTGCAAAATATTGAAAGTTAGCACTCATTATGTGGAAGAATTGTCTTAAAAGTCCTCCGATTATGTGATTTGGAAGTTAAAGAGAAAAAAGAGAAAAAAGATCAGCTCATGTATTGTCCTCAACATTTGATCTCATTACTTAAGATTATAAGATTAATCGCCAATAATTTTTACATGCATCTCATGATACAGCAATTTACACCAATCACTAGGTCATAAAATGCAACAAAAAAGGCACAAAAGAAATTTTAAATTTATTCCATGTATTTGAAGCTAAAAAACCAAAAAATTAATAAAAGAATGACCTAGTCAATCTTTCAAGTAGTTCTTAATTTTGTGTTTTATAAACAGAGGAAGATATTTATTGACTCATTCACAGGTATTGTACATCTGGTTCTCATTTACAGAAAAATCTATTAGCTGACAAAGAATAAATTGTCTAAGAACCATACTAATTACTTCCTCAATATTATGGTTCTTTTCATCAAGTTTTAATTTATGGTTATAATTGTATCAAGTGAAGAACTTAAAAATATTCCAATTGCATAAAATAAATCTAGATACATTCAAACACTGAATTACGATTTAATTTTGTTAAATGTCAAAGAAAAAACATCATACATTAGCAATTATAATTACAAATGATTATTTGGTTTATAAAAAAAATAAGTATACAGAATTATTTTTTGGAGTTCAATTAACTTGATAAGAAAATTGATTATACTAGCTAAAAAATAAAATAAAAATAACAATAAATTAAAGCAAAACAAATAAAAACAAAATTTAAGCCGTTTGACAGTTAACTTACTTTTATTTTTATGCTCTGGAGATCTGGATTTAGATCTTGAATGAGATCGATGCTTTCTTTTTTCACCTAGAAATCAAAAGATATTGTGAATGAGTAAGTGAATATTAACATCACACTATTCAGCTACTCGAGGGAAGGTGATTCAGGTACCAAAGGTCTCATAAATATCATACTTAATTTTAATAGAATTAATAGATTTTTATGGCACATAAAAAATTCAATATTTTATTCTTTACATCTAAGACTCAATAAAAAAATTAAAAAACCATGTTTATAAAATAATTCTAAGTTTTAAAGACAAGGAATAAAAATAAGATACAAGTTTTCAAATTGCAATGAATTTGCATGAATATTTTTCTTTCAGAAAATGTGTTTCAAAAAGTCATGATGTTCTGCAAAATAAATACAAAAATAGCCTTGAACAAACCAAACCTTTAAGTTCAAATTGCAAGAAAATTACTAAAAATAAATTACCTTTAGAATTTTTCTGATTTTTTTCTTTTGAAGAATCCTGAAAATTAAAGATTATGATATTAAAAGATTTTCCAATAAAATAAAACAAGCACAGTTTAAAAATATTATTTAAAAAGTTAAGTTATTATTAAATGAATCATAAAATCTTCATAATTTTATTTTGTAAAGATAAAATTATACTTTTGAATTATATATTCAATTACAAGAAACATTCAATTATAACAAATTAGATTATTTCATTGATGTTTAACTCGTTTTTATTGATTTAAAATTCAACCTTTTATTTAATGATAGTTTGAAATAATTATTAATAGCAAATATGACCATTGTTTGAAAATTTAAACTATAAGAATTAGATATCTCCATTAAAAATACCTTAGTTTTTTTGGATACGGAAAAACAAAATTGTTTGCTAAATTAATCTACATTGGCATTCATGTTGATAGGATAAAAAATTATTTTATTAGTGTAAAAGAAATGTGTACTTTTAAAATATTTTAACATTTAATTGCATTTTTGAAATATGCTAAAAAATATAACTACTTATGAGAGAAAACTTTAGCCTTTAAGACTAATTAATAAAAACTGTTACTAATAAAGAACTTGTACATCATGAGTACAGATAAATAAAATGAAAACTTTCCTTTCCATTGCAAGAGCCATTGATGTAATAAAACTTTTTTCTATTCCATTACAGTTGCAAGCATTTTTGTAATGTTAACTTTAATTATTTCCCAGATACAGAACTCTTCAACCAAAGCTTCTTAGTATTGAGAGTTCTCTTGAATTCTCCATCATCTCGAGACAAACAATAAAGTAACAGTGATATTTTCAAAGCTCTCCAAGACTCTGATGGTACCTTCAGTCACATCAAGAAAATGCTTCAAACACATTTTTAGTTTTTGAGCTCCCTAAAAGCTAAAAATAACCTACTAGTCAAAAAGTGGAAGTAATGGAGTGGTAGGCAAAAACAGATTCTTGATGAATTGTAAATACTTCAAAGAGGATAACTTGTAACGCTCGAGGACAGGGAAAAGTGTTGTTGATAACAAAAAGCAAAAAAGTGTACATGTTTGTGTGTGTGCGTGTGTGGCAGATCCACAACTCTTAATATTTTTTTTACAGAAGAAACAAATATTTTAATGAAGAAATCAATAAAAAGGGCACACTTCATATCTTGCCATTGGATTTTCAATTACATTTCATTTCTGGACAACATTTCTTGAAGACTCATGAAGCTTCCTGAATTATACAAAAGCAACAATTCGATCTTCACGTCACCACTTTAATTGGCCCAAAACAGCTTTAAAACTGTGTTCCATTGACCTTTAGTAAGACACATTCTCCTCTACTGTTCACTATAACAATTTTTACCAAAAGAGGCCTGTTTAATAACAATTAAAAATCTTTTTCTGCAGGCTCAGAATCTATAAGCTTCTTGAAGTCAGTCATATGCTGACTTTGATTTGGATTTTGCTGTTTTACTGTACTTTATAATGCTGTGAATGCAATGCTAAGCCTGTAACGGTTTTCCCAAGATTGAAGAGGTGGTTGATGCATGTGTGAATATGGTGTCTTAACAATATGAGCAAAAACCACTCTCACCTTCTTGCAATTACTTTTCAACTGCAAGTCTTTTTTACCACCTTTGTCAATACCCTCAATAATACATAATGTCAATATCAATTTTTTATACAAGTGGTAAAGATAAAATCTAACGACAAGAGAGCTAGAGTGAGTTTTACTTAATGATAGTACATGTTATGAATACAAAAAAAAAAGGTACCATCTATTGGCACAAAAACAGAATAACGTGAACATTATATGAAAAGTCCTGATTCGAAGCTCTTTCTTTTGTTAACTAAATTTTGTCAGAACAGTCACATTTGATCGCCCTTTGTCTTCACTTAATTATGGGTTAGTTAAAATATCAGAGACTTGTTTCTCACAGTTAATACCTATTCCAGATTTAATTTTCCCTCTAAGATTTTCTTGGACACAAAAAAAGTGTATTATTCTGATTCGCTTCATCCATTGATGATATTCACATAGCTTTATTGTTGTCACTATTCACTTGAACTGTGGGAACTTTTAGGTTGACTATGCCTGAAATCAGTCTGGAGAGCCACATTATTTCCTTGGCTGCCTCTGATGCTGCTATAACTTGTCTCAGCTGTCAAGTCACAACAGTAGTTTGCATTTAGCTGCACGAAGAGTTAGTTGGCTTGTACATACATAATGTATATTTACATAGATGTATATATATATATATATAGTCTTATTCTCTACAAGCAAGAGATAACATCCAACAATCACATTTGAAAAACACATAGACAGTAGGAAAATCACACAATGAAGGACCACATGAGCAACCGAGATTAAAAATTATAAAATGGATGCTGCAGTATTATAAACATTGCTGTGACTTAGGACAGCTAATATATAAAATACTTTATATTAAAGTGGGGTAGAACATGTTTTTTGGCCAGCCAACCTTCCCCCTTTATGTAAATAATACTGAGCAAAAACCTATTGAAAGTAATGGATAGGAATATCTAAATCCATTACAAGATAGAGGTAACTTACCTAAAATTAGCACTTAAAAATGCACAGCCTGCGCTAAATCCGAGTGCAATAAATAAGTTATTGCCAGATTCCAGACCCTAATGCAGATCCAAAGCATGTGAATGGCTGAAATGTAGCACTTAACAAAAGTATATAGAAAGAATAGAAATAAAAATTAATAAGAGATTTACAAATTGCCATACCTTTAGAGACACTAGAGTATATATGAATTAAATAATAAGTAATTTTATATAATATTAGAATATGGAGGTAACTATAACTATGAAATATGTAAGTTTATAGTAATAAACTATTATCAATCTCAGAATTTTTAATCCTTACTGTTTAGAATAGCTTTATTCATATAACTATTAATAAAATTAATTGGGTATTTCTGATTTAAGCAATATTTAGTAAAAAGTTTATAGTTATTTATTATTTCTGATTTTTTTGACACCAGAAATTTATTGCGTTGGATATAATTAATAACAATATTTCTGAATATAGAAACATATATATATGTGTGTGTGCATTACTCTCCCAATGAGGGAACTTTTATATAATATTGAAATTAAATTCTTCTCTTTTATCATAAATATTAGAAATTATTACATTATCTTTTAATTTCATATGTATGTCAAGAAAACTTGCTTCATTGTTGTTACTATTTATCTGTATTAAATTAAAATATTGTGGCTAAAAATTAACGTTAGGTATAAAATTGACTTGCTTGCCAAAAATGGTTGTCTTCTATATAACGATAAATATAATATTTAGAATTATTAACGTAACTACTTTCAAAATAATGTAAGTATAAATTGGTAAGACAGTTGCTCGCAGGGCCACCTTGTGGCAAACCTTTAATCTGCAAATAATAGTTACCCTTATGAAATATATAGTTCTTTTTAAGTACAAACCTAAGTAGTGAACTAAATCTATCACAATTAACATTATTAAATAAATTATCTTTATGCAAATTTACAAGCATATTAATCATATCAATATTAATAGTTAAAAAGAGAGAGATCTTCAAAATCTAAACTATAGACTGAATAAATCTTTATCTCTCTTTCATTTGTTCAATGAGAGATTTACTATTTTTAAGTATGGCTGTGGATTTAAGATTATTTATTGCAACATGTAATATTTCATGCTGAATTCTGCCTATTTTGCTGATATATGTATATTTGTAACTGTTCTAAATTTGACTGGGTCTTTATGAAATTTGGGAGGAAGAAATATATGTGGAAATTTAAATTTATTAATTTGAATTCTTAATTGTTTATGAAAAGCCAAAATTCAATTTATTTCTCTATCAGAAACTGATGACTTAATAAAAGCTGTATTATTATCACAATAACGGTTGATCATTAAATTATAATAGTATTTACATATAAAGGCAACATTTCCTGGCACTTTATCAACATAAACTATAATAAATTTATTTTGCAATTTTTTAATCTGATTTTTATTATTAAAAAAGATTTTATTATCTGTACCAAAGTTATATTTATTAAGCTGCTGTGTAATATTACCTATGAATTCTGTGTGTATATATATATACACACAATATATGTCCAAATATATATACAACACAGATACATATATATGAATATAAACACACATATATACATATTTAAATACACTATATACTTATATATATGTATATAATTATATATGTATGTATATAAGTACATGTGATTACATAAACACACAAGGCAACTTATAAATGTCCAGGCAACACTTGTCCTTGGAAAAAAAAGAGTCAAGGGAAGAATGGAAAGAATTTGATTTTTTCCCCCTGCATTTTGACCATTACTTATCATTCCTTTTTATGTGCTTGCAAAATTACTGGTAAACTTAGAATTTGCTCTCGAGTGTGTATTCTATATAACACATACTGAGCACAGATCATCTGATTTACAAATCATTAGATATACAAAGTAACAGACATTATTGTAAAGCTCTACGCTCTCTCTCTGTGTGTCATTAAAGTTTTAAGGATATATAATATAAACTGATGCCTGTATTACAACATCACTCATTCATACAAATTTTGTTTTATATGAGAAAGTGATTAAAATTTATATTTTTATTCTGTCAAATCCTAATTATCTTAAAAATATCAATAATTTTGCTAGGAGAGCCGAAGGCTGCACACATTTTATAGAAACCCCACCTTGTTGCATACACATTTGTTCCTCAAAAAAAAGGGGGGAAAGACAACCTTATATTTCTATTTTTTACTCTCCTTTATTTAATGTTCGTGGAACAAATCTGAGAAAATTATGTTTTGTTACTTGTAGAATTCCAGAATATTTGGGTCTACTCCTCCTCAATTTTTTTTACCTTAGTATTGGTAAGATAGTTTTGTGTAAGTCTTTCTACTAATCTTTTTTCACTTCCATTTTTGAAACAAATATTTAATACAAGCATTAAACATTTCAAGACTAAATTGTAAAATATAAGGAACTGCAACCTGTATCTAAAATTATGAAATCACAAACACTAATCACATTCAGCCTCATTAGTGCAGATAGCACTTATATTTGTGTGTACAAATTATAGCAACATAAAGTATAACACACTTGAATTCTCAAGTGTACACAGTTTGGCTTGTTTAGCACACTTCAATTAATTCGAACACACACGTTAAGGGGTTAATACTGTTCTTTCATTGTTTTATGGCTATTCAATCTTGAGAACAGTGAATTGAAAACTAATGCAGAAAGTTTTGAGGTAACTAAAACAAATGAAACTAATAAATTTGAATAAACATAGCATCAAGTTGAGCAGTAGTTTAATGGGGTTTTTTTTTTAACTAATGGGCTCATTAAATATACCGTGTACTATTTCTACATAAGAGAGAACATCTGGATTAAATTTTACACCTAGCTTGTCAACTCTAGCTTATAAAAATTATCTATGAAGCAGATGTAAGGAACTAAGACCATAAGAAAGAGGAAATACTAAAAATGAATGAAATTGTTTCATAAAATCATCAATCACATATAAAAGTGATATAATTGTTAGTCTTACAGAAAATAAAGTAGCAGCCACTAAGATTCAATGTTTTTTATACTTTTCAATATTCAACAAATTAAAGAAATAATAGCAAATAAACCATGTTAAGAATATGAATGCTGAAGACTTGCATTTTATGATTTTAGAAGTTTTATCACTAATGAAAAAGATAGCTTTTTCAGTTGCTTGGATTAATAAATGATATTAACAGAGTAAACAGAAACTGCATCTCTAAATTGTATAATGGTACCCTAAAGAGTGTTATTCAGAAACAAAGTGAAAAAAAATTATTTTTTTTATTCTGTACCTACATCTTACCAAATTAAAAAAATAATTAGTTGAATCAGAAAGATGCTAATTCTTTAATACACCCTGATCCTTCAGAATGTTCACAAATTTGAAATCCTTTTCACATTCTTATTTAAATTTATAACAAAGAAATGAACAATACTATTAAATTAGATTTATTTTAGATTTTTGGCAAACAAGATTTTTAAAATTAATCAAAATTTTAGATTAAAAATAAGTGATAGATTTTTGCATTTAAAATGCTCTTATTTTAAAATTTTAACTTTTTTTTGGTTTTATTTTTTATTAATGGAAAATCATTTTGTACTTACATATTAGCATCACCACAGCCAAAACTGCAAGACAAGAATCATTTTTCTTCAAATAAAGTGCATAAGAATCTTTGTTGTTTTGATATCATGGTGTCATTCACATTGTGCAAATTTTGCTGCAGTGACGCTAATACGCAAGTACCAATCATTCTTTCAATACATTAAATTGATGCAATGTATGTTTTAAATATAATCACATATGCTCATGGCTCAAAACTTTAAACTTGTTAACATACTGTGTCACTAGTGATAAGTTTTTTTGAAAAGCTTTATTTTAAATTATTTATAGATAAATTACTCTTTTCTAATATATATATTTCAGAATATATTTTCACTACATACTTACAGTTGTTTCTAAAACTTTTTACATCAATTCTTACACATAAATATTTTTCAATGCATTTTATGGTACTGGCATACTATGAGGTCGATTCATGTGATGTCACAATCACGTGATGAGGATAGCATGTGAATATGTTTTGGTTTGTTTCCCGCTTAACTCAAACCTAACACTTCATTTGTTTACTATTTTGATCTCGCACTTTTACATTATACCCACTGAAATTTCGTTTTTTACAATATATGGTAACTCGATTACAGTAAAAGATAAGATGATTGTATAGGAAAAAAAATCTTTTTTTTTAATATTCTGGTACAAAAATTAGAGTGTTTAGTAAACATGGATAAGATGAAGCATAAGGATTTTAAACCATCTCCTCACTTACTATGTTCTGACCACTTTGAATAAGTTTGTTTTCAATGCCAAACATTTAGAAATCGTTGCCAGCTCCATTCCTACTGTTTATGTGTTCACAAAAGAAACTTCTGCTAAAAGGAATTTGAATAGATGTCTACAGAAATATAAATACTTTGTTTATTTTAAATTAAATTTTAAAGAGAAACATACATAAAAAGATAATATATTTAGTTAACTGAAATTTTACACATCTTCAGAGTAGTAAATAGAGATATTTCTGTATTACATTATCTAAAATAAAAACAAGAATCTAACATGTAGCCCTACATGTCATATTAAAACAAGATTTTATATTATATATATATATATATATATATATATATATATATATATATATATATATATATATATATATATATATACATATATATAATGTATCTTACTAAATAATTTTACTTACTTATGGGAAAAAAATTTTGAAAAGCATTCACTACAGAAATGGAAAAATATATTAATTTACTACAGGTTCATTAATGTTTATGCTTCATGAGAGAGATAAATCAAATACCACTTTCAAACATTAGAAATGGAAATAACTATTTGCCTTTTGTAAAATTATAAGTAAAAAAATTATGCAACATTTTTAAAGTTTTTATTCGCAGCACCATTTTAGTACAAAGATATTTATCGAGAATTAAATTCTGAATGTGGTAAAAAATTAAGGCATTAAAAATATTTAATTAAATTGTACGTATTATAGAAGATAAATTTGTGTGTATATATTGAATATAAAAGTCCTGTTCTCTCCAGCATGGTAAAAAAAGTCATTTTTGAATCCACAATTCTATTACACAAAAAATAAAAATTATAAAATATTTGTATGGTGTATGTACTATGAAGTATAGAGATTTCTTAACACATTTGTTTTTCAGAATTTGACTGATATAAATTTGTCACACAGATGTACAATTTTTTTCTACTATGTATAACATTTATTGGTACATGCACAAGGGTTATGAAAATGTAAAATTCATTAATTTTGATGATTAATTTTTACATAAGTATTTAAGTCTAAAAGGTTCATTTGTATTGATATTATCCTGCTTATAAATTTAAGTTATGAATAAATTTGTTGTATTGAGTTATTTACAAATATTGACACAAGAAGTGTACTTAAATTAGTTCCATGATATTTATCAGTAATTAAGATCATGAAATCAAATATGATTTTATATATAGACATTTGATTCTGTAGGATATTTTCTAAAAGCAATATAAATATTTGAAATTTTAATATAACCTTTTTCAATTCTCTATTTACCCTTAAATGAATAACTTGACAAATTGCTGTTTGCAATAATCTAAATTCATGCAAAATTCAGTAAAAAAAAAAAAGATAATTTCAGGAAATTTTTTTAAAAATTTTTAATGGGCTAATTTGTCCAAAATCACTCATAATTTTATTTGACGTATGTTAAAAGGGCAAATTTGGAGCACTTGTATATTATAATATCAACTAATTTCTTCAAATCAAAAAATTGCCAAATGCTGCGATATACAACCAACGGTGGAAACTGTTCCTGATCATGTTTGAACACTGTAATTATAGTGTTTTATTTTTTTTTTAATTCGTGATGTTTTTTTGCTTGGCAAAATTAGTTGGAAGTTTAATACATATGTTTCTAATTTTAGAATGGTATGTGAGTACTGACTTAGCATTTCCTAGATAAACTTTGAAGAAATTTTATATTTGAAGTTAATATATATTTTCCAGCATCAAACTTCAAAGTGAGAATTCTGAATCTTTTTTCCTAATGTTGTTTCATCTTCAATTTTTTTTTAAGTATAAATATAATTATGTATAAGAATACTTTAGATGCATAATCAGTGATAACGAAATAACATGTCAATACATTACTCCAAATAAGTTTAGGTTTGGATGAACTGAAGTATATTTAACACTATACATACAATAATTGGTAGAAATATTAAGTGTTAGTATGTTCAGTGTAAAAAAAATCAAATATTCCCATTAAAACAGAAGATAATGCATTGTACATTTTAGAGCAGGGGTGTCCAACACGCAGCCCGCTAGTATGTAAGTAGTGGCCCGCAGACTTTTTAAAAAAATTTTAAATATCAGATTTTTAAAGTTTTTTCATTTTGAAATTTATTTGAGGGGAAATTAATATATATATATACACACACAATGTATTTGCCTCTTACCTGTTCTTGTTTTAAAATAAATCCTTTTTGATAATAGAAACGCCCTTTAGATTAAAATAGATTTATATTTTATCAAACAGTTACATTTGATTTTACTATAGTAAATTACTTTTTTAATAAATTTCGAATTGCATTATGCACATCCTTTAATATGGATGGTACATGATTCTCTGTGTGTGCGACTTTAGTTTCTCCTTTTTTATTTGGAGTGCGCAAAAAGCAAGAGTCAGTCTCTCTCAGAGATGTTTTTTAAAGTTTAAAAAAATATTCAGGACAGTAAAGATAAAGGACAATGTATACTTAATCATTTGCGAATGACAGCACTATCAAATTTCAACAATGAGTAAGGAAAGATCAATTCAATAGGAACACTATAATTTTCAAGAAAATGGCAACTGTAATATTTGAAATATTACTTGATCATTGCATTATTATATTACATAAACATTATTACATTATCTATGTCTGTATACATAAAAAATAATGAAAACAATTATGATAATTCATTCTGTTTGTTTATTTATAAACTAGTTCTCAGACCAGTTTTATCTTCTGCAAGTACAATCTGGGGTCACGGAGCCTGTTCAAATATCAGGATGCTTGAATCTGCTCAAAATAAAATTATTAAAGTCATTACTGAAGCTACCTGGTTCATGAGAAACGAGGATCTCAGAACCACCCTTAAACTTAAAAAACTCTAAAAGAATTCTTTAAAAAGATCTCCACTAAGTTTTTTAACAATATTGATTCACATACTAATCGAGCAGTTGCTTGTATTGAAAAATATAATATTAATCCAGTTTTCAGTAGACCTCGTAATATTTTACTTTAATCTCTAATTTTTCCTTTTTGGCATTTTACCTCTTAAATTTAACCGGACTTGCTCTCGACCTATGGGAGAACAGAGCAGTCCGACCAATAGCGAAGCAATCTCTGGTAACGTCTCAGCGTCCAGATTTCCTTCACCTGTGACACACACCCTCCTATGGAGTGCTCTAAGGCTGTCCCCTGATTGTCCCGCTCAGAGTTACTCAGAAGAACTTAAATAAACCCCCGTCTTGGGTGAACTTCAGACGAGGCGAGACTCTCGACGGTGCAGGTTGCTCCGCGCCGGTTGATTTTCTCACTCACACCCATTTTAAGTCCGCTTCACAGTGGACAAGCTACTTATTTTTTAACTAACGCAAACAGGACACACCAACATAACCATTAATGTATTTCTATCAGCAAACTCACACTTAAATTTTCATTTACCTACACACATTGTAAATTTTTATGTATTAATGACTTTTTCACTTTTTAATTCTCGCACTTGATTATCAAACAATTATGCAGCAAAGGACTAAGAGAAAAGCTGAACCCATGTAACCAACCAGTTATTCATGAAAAGAGATTGAGCTTCCCTGCGGGAAGTAGGGAAGCTCAATCCAATTATCCTTCAACTTATATACTTATATATTCATTCTGTTTTAAACTTTCACTCCAATAAATGTTTTTGTTTCTAAATCTGATATAAAGGTACATATTTTTATGTGCGGCCCCCGAGATTATGTTTTTGCGAAGTGGTCTGCAAGGTCATTTGGGTTGGACACCCCTGTTTTAGAGGAACAGATTGTAAAAATTTTGTAATTAGTGTGAAATTTAAAAAAAAAAAAGATCTATTGTCAATATTATTTTGATGTAGTTATAAGTATGCGCAATGCACAAATTTATTAATAAAAATTCATGTAACCAAAATTAGGATGGTTTAAAAATAAATATATATAATAAGTTTTAGTATTCAATACATAATTTTACAGTTATGATAAACAAATGTTATACAAAGGTTTATTGTATTTTTAGGACAAAAAAAGTCTATTGAGATATTTTACAAAAAAAAATAGTTATATTGCCATTTTATATGTGTATTTGTTTTTTTATTCAAAACTTCTTTCTATAAGATGCATGGTTTAAGTATTCTTATTTGTTTTGTGTAAATTCAGTAAGATGATTATATACATTTAAGAACTGAAATTTTAAAATTCTTAGGATATTTCATTTAACCATCCAAGCAGTTAGCACGGAAATTTCCGTCATTGTAAAGATGCTTCAAAAATGCACTGCACGGGGTTTTTTGCCCTCAAGTAACGTTTTCAAAAGCGGTTTAGCTGTAGTTTTCTGAAATCCTTTCCCCCTTTTAAAGGTTTAACATCTTGAAAGATAATTAGGGACAGTGGAAGCAACACAGCAGGACACTGATAGGAAGTTTTATGTAAGAAATCGGGGAGGGGGGAGGGGGAATTTCTTTAGACCCCAGGAAGTGTTTGTTTGTTAGCTGGTATTTTAAATGTTTTGAAAAGTCCCAACGCATAAGTAAAATATGTTACAATTCCCTTTTGGTTTCATATTAATTTGAAACTGTAACAAGTTGGGGCAAGTCAGGGAAATCTGCTATTTTATATAGTTAGACAAATTATCTTTTTTTAAGTATATTCTTTCGCTGCATTTTTCTTATCTTAATCAATGCTTTCAGTTTTTGAAACATGATTATTTCATTATAAGATGCCAAAGAAAATTAATAAAACACCAAACACTTTAAAATTTGAAATCTTTTCAACTTTCCAACCACTAAAAATGAATAAATTTAAACTTCATCAAATAATTTGAAACATTTTCTTACACTTTGATAAAAATAATAACGAAAAAAACTAATTAAGATCTATTAGTTTTTTTTTTTTTTTTTTTTAGATTTCAAAGCCCAAGTGTTCAGGGAAGGTTACGTACAGTGCCTAGTTACATATTGTTAAAATATACCGAATTATATTTGAATTTTAAGTGCTTGAAATTCAGTTTACATCAAAGACAACATGAATGAAGATTTTCACACATTTTTTTTATAACTTGAATGTTTGCATAAATGGTAATCAAAAATATATGGAAACATTTACAGTAGACATTTATGCATATAAATAAACATAAAAATCAATTTTAAATTCGAGCTATTCAAAAACATTCGAATTATTCTTCAAAAATATCTATTTATGCAAAATACCTCAACATTTATCTTTTTTTAAAGGCTAACTGAATAAGTAATTAAAATCTGGATATTTTTTGAAATCTAGACCGTATAAAGCTAGAAATTTTGTTAGAAATTCCATTTGAAATTTCGAAAAAAAATGTATCACGCAGTTAAAAATTATTTACCATAAGTTCTAGGATTCTTTGAGTATAATATAAATTTCAAATTTTACTATATAGCTTCTTTGGTATTTTTTAATATATTTCGAAAATTTCATACAATTCAGTTGAAAACTGCATGCTAAGAGCAAAAAATATACTAAAAAAACCAACGAATTTACAATAAAGTTTTACATAGAAGCAAAACTGAGAAGCTAAAGCGTAGGAATGAAAATTTTTGAGTATATCTGAAGCAGTTTTCGAAATATCTTGAAGTTCAGAAAATTTGTGTGTGTTTGTTATACTTAATATTAATTAAATGGTTAAAATAATATGTTAATAATGGTCATGTAATCGTTTGATGACACATTCATATACTAATAAAAATTATAATGGTCATTGATGCGAATGTCAAGAATTTTATGTAATTTTAAATTCAGACATTAAGATATTGATGTAGAAAATATAAAACGACTATCTAAAATACATGAAAAATGCAATCTGCTATAAAATGATCTTGACAAACAAAATGCGGCATTTTCACTTACTATGGCAGAGCCGGCTTAGTCAGGGGCGATCTGGAAAAACAGAGATGGAACCGCGGTTTTGATGGATGCCGCTCTAGCAATTAAAGTTCTCAGGAAAAAAATATATATATATAAATTACAAATGCAAAAATAAATCTTGTAATTTTCCATACATTTTTATAACAATGAATTGTGGAATTGGCTTCCAATACATTGTTGTGTTTGACAATATCTAAGGTAACCAACCCTACTTTAGATAGATTTGTACTACGTTTTCGTAACCGTATTCCTTTTAAAATTAATTCATGCAGCCAAAAAACACCTTTTGCACCCTTAAAAATTTATGTAAACTATAACAGTTAATTTTAATTTATGCAACTTGCGAAATGTTCATAATTAACCATTTCCGTCTAAACAGTTTACATGAAAAAAAAGTTTGGACTCCCTCATTCATTAGGGAATTATATAAGATTCTAACATTAAGTTTTATTTTTCCCCGAATAGGATCGAGTGGTAGTGTATCGTGCTACCACACCACAGGTCTGGGGTTGTATTAACGGGCTGGGCAAGGTCGACTCTGCCTTTCAACCCCGCTACATTGGATCGATAAATAAGTACCAAGCTTGCTTGGGGTCTTAAACACTGAAGGTCTCTCTTCAGACAGACCACCAAATTGGGACATCTGTTTATGCACCTCAGCGCCCAATGGTCACGTATATTGGGATGGGCATAGTAGTTCCTGGTCCTCATGGATTGTTGGGGCACTAAGTTTGAGTCTTACGTTTGAGGATTGACTCACTTTGGGGATACCCCTTAGATAAGCATGTATTTCCACTCATTTGCAATTAAACATTTTTCTTTCCATTTTGTTTATTTCAGAAGGAAGTTTGATTTTTCAAATGTATTTGCTTAATAACATGTATATTTGTGTATTATATTAAAAATTTGATCAATCCAAAATTACATGTTTTTTGCTCCTCTAAAAGCTTTTAGGATTTTACAACTGATCTTACAATCCATATACGTTTTATAGTAGTATATTTAGAAATGATAAAGACATTTTTACGACTGTGTGAGCTTTTATGCCTCGTTTACAAATATAAAAAATTGCATTCAGCTAGTTTTTAAAATGTACTGAAATAAGTGGAGAAACAGGATACTTACATATTATGAATATTTTTGACTGCAGTAAGATATATTTATATATATATTTCAGTTTCTTTACAATTTGAATAGAAGTTGTAAGCCATTTTGCGAATAGTTTGATATTGAGTATAAACCCATAGGCTGCTTAATATTGTAAAGTTTTTTATTTTGATACCAGCACACATTAAAATAAGGCTCATTTGCAGTTATATGATCAGCTTCAGTGATACTTAAATTTTCAAAAATAGTCTACACGTACGAAAACATTCTTTCACAACCGCACACCACATCTCTCTCTCTCATACTATGTCTTCCCTACAGCAGGAAATATTTGTGTATACTCAAAAAATTTAATACAGGATACATTTCCAAGTGTTAAAATTGTTTTTAAAATTTGGTATAAATACATTGTGGAACTGTCGGTTAACTTCACTGAACAAAATTGTTTTAAGTGTACTGTTTTGAGAACTTTTCTCACAATAGAATTTGTATAATGACTGAATCGTGTGAAAATGTAGTTATCGATGTGTGACATTTTTCCTTGTAATAAAAGAAACAGTAAAATAAGAAATTAAACTTGAGTAGAATATGGTTAGAAGTACTGTCATGCGTATTTGAGAAGAAGTATATCCCCCATTAAAATTAAAAATTATTGACTGAATGTGTGTTATGTCCATCACAAATGCCGATGTAGAAAAGGAATTTTTATTTAATACAAGAAGTTCGAAAAAGAGAACACTAGGAAGGAAAATTTAGATTTTTTCTGAAAAATATTCAGTTAACATAAAAATATCATTTATATGATTTTAATTAAAATAACTTTTTTAAAAAACAGGAAAGTGAGCGCGATTTCTTACTCTATATTCAAAAATGAATACAGGATGCTTTTTTCTGGTTCAAATCACAATACCAAAAAATACATATATATTTTTAATTTTTAAAAAAGGACAAAAAAATAAATTTTGTTTGAAGAAAATATAATTATTTTTCAACTTCTAACATACTATTTATTTCATTTATTTCCTTTTTTTTTACCCTTCATTTTGTTTTAATTTTACTGTGACCTAACATATAGGAGAAAGAAACACCGAATTCCACTACAGCTTTCATACAAGATTGCCCAAGGCAACTTAACAGCTAGATGTAAACGATTGATCTCTTGGTTCTTACTTGACAAAGGAACCGAACTAGGTCATAAAATTGTCCCCGTTCGACCTCCCAAGTTTTAAAAGGGGGAAAGGAAAGAGAAGTCTGTTGCATTTTTAAAGCAAACTTCAAAATAAGAGTAAATGCTTTCGGAATAACTTTTTAGGAGGAAGGTATCCACTTAGAGGGTTAATTGCCTGTGGTGTTTAAAAATTTATGTCATAAACCTAATGAGATAAATAAAGTGAGAGAAAATTTCAGAACTTCTGCATAATTTGACCTTTTAATCTGGAGGAGGATTTTTTTTAATTTTTTTTACTGTATAATTTTATTCAATTGGGTTGAATATATTTAATACTTTTTTCTTGCAAATAAATTGAAAAAGCCATTTATAAGGTTTACAGATAATTTTATTAGATATTATCAATAAGATAAAAATTGAGATATAATTGAACAAGATATTATGCACATTGAATATTGGCAGTTAGATCCTTGATTTGTTTTCTATTTATTCATAGAGTCTGATTTATACAGATCATGAACTGCTTTATTTACTGAGAGTGTATTCATGTAACATTAAAATTAAGTGTCAGTCAATAATGTATATTAAAATGAGTAGGATTATTAAATAAAACTGTCCGATTAGAATTTTCTGCTCCTGTATGAGAAATTTTAAAAGAAAATTTAATTTGTCCTACTATAAAATAATTTTATTAGAAAGCCTATTTCTTTAAGTGTGTTTATTAAGTTATTTTTAAAACGTCCAATTTCTTCCTTTCTGAATGTTGGAGACTAGTATTTCTAAAAAAATACAAACCTTTTGAAGGGTAATAATTACAAAGGCAGTCAAACAATAAAACATATCAAATGTTTGTTTATAATTAATTATTTCAGATATCCCAAACCATCAAATGATGGACATGAAATTGTTTTTAGCATCACAGAAGAATTCCTAATTATTAATCAAAAACTTTCATATTAATTAACTATTATTTTATACACTCTGCTCTCAAAAAGTATAAATCTCTTGGTGAACATAAGAAATAGGTATGAAGAATTTTAAATAAACAAAAATATCCATGTTACTGATAAATCTTATAATAAATTAATTTCTAAAATTATATTTACTTGCATTGCATGTTTCTGAATGTTCTATGCTTTTCTACACGAAATTATAGAGATAGCATTTCTAAAAAAATTAAATATTTGTAGCTGGGTAATTACAAAGGGAATAAGACAATGTAACCTATAAACATTAACATTTAAAAATGGGACCATTTCATATCTACATGTTTTTTATAAATTACACTATTTTATGGATTTATTACAGAGTGAATCACTATCTATCAATAAGTAATTGGACACCTATGAGAAGTTTTTCCAAATTCAATGGTCTCAATTCTATACTGTAAATCAGCAGTACTCAACCTTTTTTTCTGCCAGGCTGCATACATATGACAACTATTTCTCGCTGGCCATAATATGAGGGGGTTAGTGAGAGTGGGGTTTTATGGTGCAAGAGCCAATTTCGGCTATACTGCACCAAACATTAATAAATAATTGAAAGATTTAAGAAAAGATTAAACTAATTTAACAAAATACAAAAAGTTAATAAAAAGAATAATTAGAAATCTAATTAAAACAAATCAATTAGAAATTGTACATTTCGAATAAGTTGTCTGTGGTCTTGACGTGAAAAGAAGAAAAGGGAAATACGAATGGCAAGAAAGAGTCGAAAATAGAGAAAGATCACTATGGTACCCTGGGTTCGTGAAGCCTGTGTTTAACAAGATTTTCCCTTGGGAAAAGAAAAAGATCACTAGGGTACCTCGGGATTGTGACACCCGTACCCACCTAAAGAAAGTGAGCCCCCTGAGGGGTCGCAATATGAGGATTAACGGGGGAGGGTGAACACTATAATCACAAAGACATTTAAAATCCAGAAGTAGATCAAAATATTAATGGTTTTGTATTTCATTTTAAAACTATATTAAACCCCATCCAACTTAATTCGCAGGAAAAAAAGGGGTTTTATACTTTTTACCCTGTTATAGGGTAATTTCGATTTCCGTTCATCAATGTGATCCAGAGTCCCCAACCCTAAATATTTTATTGCTGAAAAAAAGGAGGCTTTAAAATATTTGTGCTTAGTGGTATAGTGACAAGCAAGTTATTGATCTATGTTTGTTTTTTCTATGAAATAGTCAAGAGTTCCGAATCCACTTGAAATAACAAATATTCTTTAGATATTTTTCGCTTGGAAGGCATGAGGGTTAATTAAGAATTAGTTTCACCCATAAAATAGTCGCTATTCTACTGTTATTTTTTAACACTAACAGTTACAATTACAAAGAATAAGTTATCCCGCAATTCCCACCAGCACCACTTCGATAGCAAAATCAAAAAATGGGATTGCTTGGTTGATAGAATTTCTCACTAAATTCTTAATACATTGTTCTTCAATAATTGAATTTGTTACTGAAACGGAGCATGACTGGGCCACTCAGAAAGATTCGGCGGGCCGCAAGTTGATTATCGCTGCTGTAAATCATTCTTGTGTAAATAAACATAATAAACTATATAATAAGTAAGGACTAATCATAAAGATGCTAAAAAATAACCTAGAACTATTAATTAATATATAAACTAACATTGCAAGTAACCGCCGGCTTCGCACACTAACACCAAAAAAATGACAAATATACTAAACTAAAACAAAAATTATGCTAAAAAACTACTGAAAATACTTCATACCTAATTATTAAACTAGGATAATGCAAAAATATAATAAAAATGGTGAAATTGTCGAATTGGGCGCCTCTACGCCAAATTTTGAAAAATCGCCAATTTGGCGCGTTTTTGCGTGTTGTGTTTCGGAGTTGCAACCCTACCACAACACACAACGCCGGAGCGCGAAATTCAGGATGACGGAAGGGAAATCATTAAAAAATAGCATTTTAATGTTTTGAAACTGAAAATCACTGCAAAAATCAGACATTTAAATATGGAAATAATTTCACTTACCTTGAAAAAATGCTTCTTTTTCCGACATTTATGATGGAGATGAGTTGCGTACTGAAATTATACCAGTGTGCTATTGCATATTTCTGAGAGCACCTTCCAAAACATTTTTATTTTTGCATCACTAACAAAACTGTGCACAAAAATCCATATTACTCAATTCAAACCAAAACCATTTCTTTACACTCCGAAACACATGATGGGTATCCTCTTTCACACTGGACTGAATTTTGCAGTACGATTCAAAAATGATCATTCACTTTCTTACCCGTTCTTTCTCTCAATTCCATACTTTTTCCACATTTCGGACATACATACGATGATCCAATCAAACCTTCTTTCATGCACCATTCTAAAACAGCTTTCTTTCCAAGCACAGGCAACATGGTAAAAAAACCTTTAACAATAATAATCGTAATTTTTCATGCATTCATTCAAATTAATCCTAAGAGCATCGCTGGACATCATGGCAATCTTTTGAAATTTATGTGGAGAAAGAAATAAAAATATTACCTGTAAAAAGTAATTCCCAAAACGAAGCCGAACAGCTGATCCAACCGGAGCAAAAGAAATAACCGTTTCCTCTCTAACGGAATTTTTAAAGCAATAAAAGCTTTCTGCTCATGCGTGAGAAAGACCGTTGAAGAATTAAACTGTTAAAATAAAAAAAACGAATTTTGAATGTGCTAACTTGCCGCGATATCGTTAAAACTGTTAAAATGAAAGAAATCTACTGCGCATGCTCAAAATTTCGCCAAAAAACGACTCTCCTTCACTGGAAAACAAATTCAGAAGGGTTACCAGATTTGGCGCATTTATCGATTTGGCGAGAAAACACTTGGCGCGAGAGGCGCCCGATTCGACAAATCAATCATAAAAATAAATAAAGTTTCAGAAATAAGCTTCACACACAAGTAAACGAAATTTACTCACTAATGCAAAATGCTGGGAAATGTTAATATCCTCGTTACATGATTCTGACTTGGCGCCGCTTAGTCGTGAATCGACCTCATTATGTTAATTTCACCAAATAAAAAGACGTTGCCAATTTTAAAAAATGTTGCTAAACACCGTCTCATAATTACTATTGCTTTGGAGCATGTGTTAGAATGGTTTTTCTTTACCAGCTTCATACCACAGTATTTAGCAATGTTTTCAGATTTGAAGAAATTGGTTGATAGTATAATATGCAAGTGTCCAATTTATTATAATTCACACTCTTTTGATCTGGGTTCACTCCTAGGAGAGCCCACACCCTTGGCATGAATTACTTTGGTTGGCGATAATTGTGCCATCTTGGTAACCCTACTTTTAAACACTACATATGGCAACCCTTACTATTTCTAGCATTTTTGTATTTTGTGGGCACGCATTTCAAATTTAATTTTGTTGTTGGGCTCTGGGCTGGCTGCGTGTGTGAGGGAATAAACTTTAAATTTTTTTACTTTGTTGAATGCGAAAGAAAAGAAAGAATTGATTGAATGGTGCATGAAGGAAGGATTGGTTGCTTCGAGTTATAAATGTCCTAAATGTAATGATCGGCATGATGTAACATGGTCGGCAATAAAATGCTTTCTTCAAAATCGTACCAGCCACGCCGAATGTATGTTCGACCATTACCTTGCAGAATAAATATGGCGGCGCTCACACAATCATTCGCTTAGCGATAAGACCTTTAAGGCTTTTTTAAAATCTGTTACACTGTACCCTCCACTCGGAAAAGATCAGCAGTAAGAAAGTAGGTGCTGTTTTTATACTTTTTATCTTAAATGTTTAATTTCTGTATTGTTTACATATATTTTCATTACGCATCCACCTTATCCCACTATATTCCCTTGCCACCATTGTCGGGTTCGCTTGGCGTCATTTTGTTCTGGCTTGGCGCTTTTTTCAGTTTGTCGCCAAGGGTGTGGGCTCTCCTAGGATTTTACCTTTGATCTGATTCAGTGATTCTGCGAGTATAATAAATGTATTTTCAGAAAAAGGAAATTAAACAAAATGCCGACATTATATGAAACAAAGTTTATGGTTGCCAATTCAGCGTATTCAACACATGCGAAATTGTGGTTGCCAACTTGGCGAGTTATCTTGAATATTGGCATTGCTGTAATAATATGTAAGTACCAAAATAATTCTAAATTGATTCAGTTTTTTCTTAAGTGTTTTCATGTATTTATTATGTGGGTATTACATGAGAATATTTGTTCCATTTTTTCTTTTGAAGAAATAAGATGTACTTCTGATAAATAAAAACACAACTATTATAAGAACATGAAGCCCAGTGGTTGAGTGATAGCAGTCTAATATTTCAGGATAACCTTGATATATATGTATACATTTATAAAAATGTTTCAAAGTGCAAATGATAAGAATCTGTCATGGGATAAAACAGATTCAAATCGAACATAACATACAAGTTGGTGATAACAACAAGTTCAAAAATAATAAAATTAACACATTATCTAACAGGTTACTTACAAATCTTAATACCTTAAGAGTTAACCAAAATAAATAAGCCAGAATAAAATTATCTAACTAAACAGTTATATTTCACATGATATATATAGATAACCCATAAAATATTTCTAAAAAATATTCAGGGGTAAATATGCTCAATTCTTTAGAGGCTGAACACAAAGCTATATCCAATTAAATCTAGTGAACAGAAAAAATATTTTAAATAATTATTAAAACACAATTTAATGCAAACTTTTTTTTAAAAAATCAAATGTGACACTTAAAGATTGTTTTCAATTAATTTTAAAAAATAACAACAGTTATAAATATATATATATTTGATAAAAATGATAGTAAAGAAGCAAAACTTACATTTTTACCAACATCCCTATCCAAACTCTCCTTACTTTTTTTTTCTTCAGACATTCTAAACATTTCAATAAAATTATTAAAATTTAATTTGAAACAATTATTTCATTTACAGCATTAATGATATTTTAAATAACTACAATTCATTGAAAAATAACAAAAATCAGTTATGGATTTTTTTTAAAGCAAATACATACACTTGCCTCCGAAAATACGTGTACAGGCAATCATCTTAAATATTTATGCTATAATTACTAACTCGCATCAGAAAATCAATACACCTCTCAGGGATTCTTCAAAATTTCCTTATTCAAACAACAAAATCCACCTTAACACGAAAAAACAAGAATGATGATTAAATAATCACCAACTACCCCTGCCAGAAGTCTGCATACAGTTACAAAATAGAGCTTTTTAAAAAAAAGTACCTTTATTATGAGATAATTATACCAAGTCATGTTTTTAATTATAAGCTTCTATAACAATTTATTAAGAATTTGAGATTTGAATGCTAGCGTAATTTCATGGCAGGTTATAGAAAAGAGATTGTGTGTGTGACGTGTTACTAAAGAGATCATCTCTTAGATCTTTAAAAAAGGAAAGGGGGGTATTTTAAATCAATTGGCTGGAACTGTTAATAAGAAACAATCACTGATTCAAAAAGTGTTCATAAAACTAAAAAATCAACTAAAATTTTAACGTCCAAGCTAAGATCAGGCCACCCATCTACAGTGTCACATCAAGAAAATGGTTTTGGAAAACCATCTCTAAAAATAAATTGGATTATAAGCTTCACAGATAGATAAAAAGTTGCCGAGATATTCCAAAAAAAAATGTGACTTTTACTACAGTTGGAAGAGAACTGAAAAAGATAACTATCACTCAAGGGAGCCATTCATCTCTCGAGTAAATAGAGCTAAGAGAATGACTTTTGTAAAAAACACCTAGATAAGGCACATAATTATTCGAAAAATTTAATCAATTCAATTGAAATTATTTACTGTATTTTCGGCATCAAAAAGGACAAAAATTTACCGGCCATAATTCCTGTACAGATCTTAAGAAAAATATTTTTTCGGAAGAAGGGCACGATGGTTTGGGAGTGCATAAGAAGCCTTTGGATAGGTAATCTGGAATTAATTGAATTAACAATGTACAAAACTGATAATTTGAACTTACTGAGGTAAAATATCAGGGCAAGTGTCGAGATACTTGCGCAAATGATGAATTCTACTTTCAGCATGACAAAGATACCAAGCAAATGGCTAACATTGTACAATCATGGCACCGTTTCCTGAATCAATCCCGTAAGCCATCCCAATTCCCAGATCTAAGCACAATACAGCATTTGTCGGGTGAGTGAATATTAACGTCGCACTGTTCAGCTACACAAGGGCTTTTGGCGAAGGACCACGTAATTTTGAACCCTAGTCAAGTGATGAGGATGACACCTGAGCTGGCACTCCCCTCTCCTGACTACCACACCAACAGGATGTTTCAGCTCTTGACAGATTTAACGTGCATCGCTGCCCTACACGACTGGTCTTAAGTGGTACTGGGCTTGAACTCATGACATGCCTTCCATGATCCAATACCTTGACCACTGGGCTACTGCAGCCTCTACAGCATTTGTCGGATTTACTCGAGTGGATAATTAGGAAGCTTGTAACAAGTTCCAAAAAAATGCACATCTGTCGTAGTAGAATAGAACAAAATAACCACAGAAGAGACAACTAAGCTAGTTGAATCCCTACTAAATATGATACAGAATGATTGGAATCACTTAAAAGGCATTAATATTTAGTAATAATCTATTATCATAAAGATTTTATAAGTGTACACTGCATTTTGACGTACACGATTTGAATCATTCTCAAGTTATAAATATTTGTATTATTTTATATAATAATCAAGGGATCGTTGCTTATACTATTTGAAGTTATGACGTTAGAAGAATCAACGAAAACTTGTATTGATTCAGAAAGACTTCATTTAATTAGCGATCTTTAAATGAATGCGAAAGATGATCGTCTGTACGCAGACTTTCGGAGGTAAGTGTAAACATTCTATATCTTTGCAGCAGCAATTTTATATACACAGTAATTCACTTAATGTAATGATTTAATATAAAATACATTATAATCAACACGTTGTTTTTAAGAAAAGTAATAATATACGACAAAATATTTTTAAATAAAATTATATCAATAAACTAATTTGATATCGGTCTGCTACAGATTTTCCCGCCTAAGAGTTGTAAAATTTTTGCCAAAATGATAACATAATTAATAACAATAATTTGGCGCGATTTCAAAGCTCACTAAAAACAGGTAGAAGATATTAAATTAGAAAATTTATTTACAATGCCATAAACACTCTTATGCCGACTTTGACGAACTAGAAAAAAATGGGAAAAATGCAGAGAAAAGTGAACAATTATTACAAAAGCAAGTTTTCGCTATAAAAAAATTAAAATTCACAAGGAAAATTGGAATGCTTAGCGCATAACATTTAAATGTTTTGACAGACAATTTACTTTACAATGAATAACTATTTAACTTTACCTATAGATTACAGAGATAGATTAGCTTCTTCACAAGCCAAGTTTTTAAACACCAAATTCTAAAAATGTCTACCAATGTAGGAAGTCGTTAAATAAAGAGCACTTTTTTAGAAGAGGAGAGGGGAAGGAAACAGGTGAATGACAGTCTGCAGGGTTACAGAGCTTAGCAAATTTCTCGCCAAAATCGGCGCTTGCTTTGAATATGATGCCAATCATTCATTTTCGCATTAGACGTGGACCTGTTCACACGGTGAAAGCAATATTCTTATCGAAAGCAAAAAAAAATATATAACCATCATTCGAAATAGCAAGTTTAAATACATGGAACAAATTTATTTTAAATGAAATTAAATAATTTGTTCATTATTTTTTGAATAAAGAGTTTAATTATGTAATTGCAGTGGTAAGTAATACAATTGCGAGCAGAAAGCGCTTACATTATTGTTTGATTGTTTTTTGAAGCTCCGGGTTTTTAACGAAACGATACTGGATTAATTTAGATAATACGATTACTTATGGCACGGAAATTCAAAACAGAAGCAGCTCCTCTGTTGTACATTTTGTAGATGTTACGAATAAGTATTTTAAATATAACCAATAAGTGATTTTATCGGATCTTTTACAAATGTTATTACTATAAATCGAAAGGGTAAGTTTTTTGATACAGAATAAAAAGCGTTTACTAAAGTGATTTGAAAAGCTTATTTTCGTATTTAATTCTCTATTCTACAAAATATAATGTTTATTTATAATTTTAGATAGCTTGTGTGCACTGAATATTCATTGATAGATTTTTATTAAATCGGTTATTTGTTTCGCTCATTCTGTGGGTCATCAAATTACATTTTGATCGCTACGTAATCGTAAATACTTGTTTTATTAATAACAATTCAATATGTATATATATTCATAATGATACAAGTTGAATGACGGATTGACCGAAAGCTATGGTTTTCACTCTGACAATGAATCGTAAATCTGTCGAGAGCTGAAACGTCCTTCCGTTGGTGTGGTGTGGTAGTTAGGAGAGGAGGGTGCCAGCTCAGGTGTCGTCCACGTCACTTGACCATGGTTCAAAATTACGTGGTCCGTCGCCAAAAGCCCTCGTGTAGCTGAACAATGCGACGTTAATATTCAATCAATCAATCATTCAAACGGAAATTAGTATATATCCTTCCATAGTATAATCATATATCTACACACATAATGCTTAAACTCGGCTCAATTTGTTACTAAATTTATGCCAAATAGAATAATGAAAAAGTGGATTTCAATTATATGTTACCGCTAAAGTAATTATTCATATATAAATACATATTTGTGAAAGCAATTCTTTTTTTGTACCTAATGAAATTCGAGTTCGAACAAGACAAAAATTGAATTACATACTGCCTGTGTTATAGTTTTTAATTAAATGGTATGAAAAGCCTAAATTCTCTCTACACGCTATGCTTAATGTACACGCAATAAGTTTTCTTATAAAGAGAAAGTTAAAAATTCACAAATTTAAAATGCAAGAATTCTTGTTCCGTAAGAAACCATAGGATACTCTCTTATGGTTTCCTCTTCTAAAATAACTATACTAAACGCCGAATTAAAAATAAATTCCTTTATTTAAATGCCTACAAAATGAACGAAAAGGTTTATTGAAATATTTTTTACCTTAGCAATAATAGAAACCACAATTGTTTCTTTACAGTAAATTATTTTAAATACAAGAGATGTATTTTCTATTATGTTAAAAATCATACGGCCAATTATTGACAAATTACTAAAAAAGAGCACTTCTAAATTTATATTAATTTATGTATACAAAGCATGTTTTAATTTTTTTCTGAAAAGTGATTAGAATTTTTTACGAGATTTTCCGGCCGTAATTTTATACCCTTGCTAATTTTAAATAATTTGAATAGAGTTTTTCCATAGAAATGTATCTAATTATAAAAATAAAATTTTATTTCTAAGAATGTCCCTAAAATTTTAAGACACGTTTACCTATATAATGGACATCATACTTAAATTCCTGTTTAATTTAATTATTGAGTTCCAACCCTCCTCCCAAACTTTTTAGACAGTTTTAAAAGCGTGATTCTTGCTGATTAGTGTCTGGGGGGGGTAAGGATGATAATCTTATTTTTTCTGCTTTCTAACTCTTCAAAACATGCATATACTCTGAAAATAGTTTATTTATTCAACCCTATAATAGTATTACTTCTATTTGTTATTCTTCCGTGCTCTTTTTGATAAATACTGAAATGGGAAAAAAATTACTTTTGAGTCAAAGATAATATTCACAATCCTCTAGTGTAAATCAATTGCTTTTCATGTAATGTTAAATACAGTAAATTATGCCAATCCTAGATCATAATGACGTATAAAAATTTAATCACGTGATAAAGTGATAAAGAATATGGTGAAGCATTGAATATCGCAAAAAATGGGTGATGACACAGATAATTTTTATCAAATTGCAACTGTAGCATTTTTTTCTGAAATAAAAGGCCATTTAATTTCATAAATAATTGCATTATATATATATATATATACAGTGGCGCACATAAGGGGGGGTCCGCCCCCCAAAGCCCTTGATTTTTTTCCTATTGATTATAATTCTAAGTATATAGTACGTAAAATTTAATTAAGTATTTGTTATTAATGATTAATTTTATTAATTAATGCTAATTATTTATTCAATAATTAGTTTTTTACTGTGTTTTGCTCGCGAAAATCGACAAAATCAAAAGGAGCCTGATACAAGAATGGTGAACTTTCGACCCCGGACCCCCTTGAAAAATTCCTGTGTGCGCTACTGTACATATATATATATATATATATATATATATAAACTTTTTAAAGAAGCGTTCAAATAACCAAATATCATACAAAAAGAGGATAAGCTACATGAAATTGGGACTTGTAAGACACATGACTTTTAACAAATTTGGTAAATTCAATGCAAAAACTACATTATTTTTTTTTTAAAACACATTTAATACAACTGATCACATACATGAGTACATTTGTTATTTTGATAAATAGTTTTGGAATATATATATATGATGCAATCTAAAACATAGTTTAAAATTAGAATATAATACATTGTTGACTAATTGTGATATTGGTTGCTAAATAACACGGAAACATTAGATTTGTGGTGCCTCAATTTCAATAGTATGCGACTGCATTAAATTTGGTAAAACACCATTTTCAATAATTTTATCGAAAATGCCGAAGTTTACTTTGCTTTTATTTCAACTTTTGTATAGTATTATGTTCTCTGTATTTTAATGTTGGAAGATATCTGCAAGCCACTGTATTATTGGCTGAGATTTATTTTTGTGATAATTTAGTTAAGAAAGAAAAAATACAGCATTATGTAACAAAATTTGTTTCAAACGTATAGAGAATGTATTTGATATAGCATGACTACGATAAACCTGGGTCCCGATTTAATTAGTTATAATTGTAAGGGGTATATCACAGTGTAAGAAAAAAAAGTAAAAACAAATATTTCTTTATAGCCTGTGTGACGTATATTCAATGACACTACGAATAACCAAAGACCTCCCTCACTCTGTTGGCAGAAATTTAGGGGCCATAAAAGAGATAGACATCTGCTTCCCTTTGCTTCTAGGGGGAAGGGACAAGAGACGGCCAACGCATTCTTGAGGAAGTTCCGACTCCACCCATTTCCTTTAGACCGGATATGCCAAAAGTTTTATTTCCTAAGATCCGAAATATATATATATATAACTATAATGCTAATCAACCTTAAATGCAATTTAGTTTATCTTTATTTTCTACGAATTGGTTAAGAAAAATTTACATTTCCTTTTTAAACTTCATTGATATCAATCCTAATTAGTGATATTCTAAAGTAATATTGTTTTTAATTTTTCATGTCTGTAATACTTGTTTATGATTACATTTAAATCAGCTAATATACCTCCTTTTCATTTTTTAATCGATGTAATTTCTTTGCTCAAACGTGAATGGGATTTTTTTAAATGCTATTTTTTTAAATTAGCTTATTTTTATATACATAAGGAACTGAGGAAAAATATTTGAAATTATAGTATGATCATGGAATGTACATTGAAAAACTATTTAAGTTTCCAATAAGTAACAAGTTTTATTATTAACTGTAGTAATAAATTTTTTTTGGAGGGGTGGGTGAGTTTGTACGGAATTAATGATTTCTAATATGCAATAACGCATGCTTTTTTTTTTATTGGATTATTTCGAATGCGAAAGTTATTCCTTGGCATTAAGTCATCGTAATACAACCTAATTGGAAAACAAAAGAGATGCTGACATTGAGTTTCAGGCTTTTAAAAATTAAAATTTGTTGGATTGAAGGAAATTTGTTTTAAGATGCAAAAATTTCTTTATATGGCAAAGAAAGAAATTATAACTGATAATATTCACTTAACTTATTCTTAAGATTTTTAAAGACTGTGTAAACATTTACCACTTTGTAATAGAAAAAGGTAAAATTAAGAGAAATTTTTTTATATAAGTATTAACATTGATTCTCTGATGCTATAAAATGTAATAAAAACTTTATACATTTTATAGATGGCATACAGATTTTGAACAAAACGTTAGTTTTCAAATTCGTTGAATCTCACTCAAAGTAAAACATTTTAAAGATTTTACAATGTTGATAAAAAGTATAAGCTGATCACACATATACACAGAAAATACTATATTATTTTAGGAATAATATTAAAGCTGAGTAGTCGTGCATCACGCTTCCACACCACAGGTGCGAGTTTCAAACCCCGGGCTGGGCATGGTTGACTCAGCCTTTCATCCTTTCAGTGGGTCGATAAATGAGTGTCATGCTTGCTTGGGAACTAAACACTGAGAGTTTCGCGTCATATTGACCACATGACCGAAGCATCTGCTCACGCAACTCAGCGCCCAGGATCACGTATACTGAGATGGGCACAGCAGGTCTTGGCTCTCATGGGCTGTTGCGCTACTGAGTTAAGGAATAATATTTGATTACAAAATATAAATGATCAAATTAGAAAAAGCAGTTGAAAGTACAGAATTTAATGTACAAAGAACACATATTAAGGAATAAACATTTTTTCCTCTTTAGTATGAGCAAATGATTATAATGCAAACAGATACCATTATTATATAAATAAATTATTAGCTTTATACATAGAGATATTCTAAAATCGTTTATAGAATTGCAAATCGATGAAAATCTCAATAACTCGAGAGACAATGTCGCTCTGTTCAGCTACACGAGGACTTTTGGCGACGAACCTCGTAATTTTGAACCATGATCAAGTGACGAGGACGACACCTGAGCTGGCACCCCTGTCTTAAATTCCTCGCCACACCAATGAGAAGACGTTTGAGCCTCAATAGATTTAACGTGTATCAATACTTCTACATGACGGCTAATAACTAGATGATAAATATCGAATATTCTGTTTTATTTTTGGAATCTATTTCCAACTATAATCACATTTAGTTTCTATACCGGTTGAGAAAACTCTCTATCGAATTTTCAATAAATATAATTCCATCTTTACAATTAGATTCAGCAATTAATTTTTAATTTTTTCATAATTACACGATAAATCATTTTTTTTAAATATTTTTTGACACATACAAAATTATTCATTAATTAAGAAAAAAAGTTTTTCAAAAATATAATAGTCTTTGAGTATTTTGTTCTATATATTTCTTTAACCAGCCTATATGTTTAAATTCTAAAAAAATTGGTGTAAAAAAAAAATTCTGATATAAAATCTGAATCTCCCCACGTAACAACTCAACATTAGAATCATTGTTAAATTGAAAATCGCAAACTATATCCCTGATATTGCGTCATTAAGTATAACTTTACAAGGGCAAAATTCTCATTAAAATCTTAATTTTTTTATTTAACTATATTAAAGGAATGCCTATATTTTATGTTGTTTATTTCTTATTAATTCCTACTACTAGTTCACTCTTTTTCAATCGTTAATAAAATACTTTCTATTCATCCATTGAAGTTCAAATACATCTTTTTAAACTAGCAGTGGATGACACTTGATGTTAATACCATTGTTTCTTTTTTTTTTTCATATATTAATTCATTCATTATATTTAAAAAATGAATACAAAGTAAAAAAAATAATAGTCCAACAGCATATATAGAAAGGAAAATCGTTCGTTTTGCCCCTGTTGAGCAATAAATAGCACGTTGGACTTTTAATCCAAATTTCGTAGGTTCGAATCCCTCCTGGGATGGCCTAATTTCTGAGAATGTGATTTCTTTTTTACATTACTATTTTATAGGAATAATTAAATTCGATAAATGAATAAATAGTAACAAACAAACAAAAAATAGTCTAACACCATATATAAAAAGGAAAATGAAAAATTGCAAGGAAAATCGCTTTCTAGTTTGTCACTTAATATTGTAAGTCTGTCATATGTATATACATATTTATATTAATTGTAACTATTTAATAAAAAGTAACTAAAATAAAAGATTTTCTTTGTTGACCTAAGAAGGAATTAAATATCCTAAATATTATCCAAAGTATAATTTTTGAACACATATCCTCACTGGAAAACATTTTTCTTTTAATTAATATGTAAGAAATGAGCATTTTTTATTGATGAGTTAGTACACTAAATAATAAGTTATGAAATAATGTTGCTCTCTCTCTCTGTTGTTACTAATGCCACCTATCTGACGATGTCAGATCGAGGCCCAAGAAATTCATCGCTGCAAAGGGCTACAAGAGTACGCTTGTCGTTAGCCGTAGCTTTGAGTACCATTCAGGTAACAGTACGTTTTGGCTGGGTTCCACCCCAATTTTGAGGGAGAACATCTTAGGGGTGATCAGGGGCCTCCCAGCTCTTGGCAGCTCTCTCTTAAAATAATTAATTAAATGGGGGAAATAAGCAATGCATATTAGAAATATTTATGATATTGATCCCGTTTCTACATCACCATGAGGTAGGAATCTCGATGCGCTTTTTTTTTTATAGAGGTATCGCCAGGAGCCATAACTCTTTTACTTTATATAACAATCTGGACAAAGCCAATATTTAATTTTTGACCCATTCTTAAAATTGACGCATTTCCAATGTTACCAGTAACTGCAATCATCACACTGAACCATATTTTTTTTAAGTCGTTGCACTTTCACAATGATTGCAACGCCAAAAGTTTTGTTTCAATGTAATTATTTTTTCTACTTCTTCCCAAGCTTGTGTTGTAAATAATTCTTGTATAGATATGTCAAATCATGATTTATAATAGAATCCGCAATTTAATTATCAGGTTTTAAATCCTGTACACTAAAAAAGAAAAGTTTTAAATTTTCACTTCAATAAATGTTTTTTTGTTTCCAAATTTGATATAAAGGTACATATTTTTATGTGTGGCCCTCGAGATTATAATATTTTTCCGAAGTGGCCTGCAATTTCTTTGGTTAGACCCCTGGACTAAGGGTTTAACCAAAGCGCTCTTTGCGGTTAATAAACTTGGAAATTCCAGTTCTGGAACAAGCCTCTCAAATAAACAATCATAAACCATGTCATTATTCCCTCCACCACTAAAGAAAAATAAAAGCTTGGACGTAAGAGAAATCCGATGACAGAACACCCCGAACCAACTCCTTTTCCTTCACTGTGAATTGCATAGAAGTCGCAAATGTTTATACTGCAACAAAGGTCATGAACTCGAGGCCTGCCATTTCTTAAGCGCTAATGAAAAGAAAGAAATTTTAAGAAAAAAGGGGATGTTATTTGAGCCTCATGCCCTAAGAAAACCTTTCCATTTGCACATTTGGTGCTAAAAAAAACTGAAATAAAAACCTTAAATATAGTTAAAATAAAATTGAAAAACAGGAATGATCCAAATTTGTACATTGCAATGGAAGCGGTCGAGACAGAAAATATTTCGATTACACATTTACCAACCCCTGATAAAAAAAATTTAGATATTTAAGAAATGTACAATTAGCTGATTCTTATGAATTTAACGATAAAGAAATATCAATTCTTATTGGCGTGGACTATTATTATCAAGTAGTTATAGGTAGAATTACACGTCTAAACAAAAATCTTATAGAAATAGATACATTATTTGGGTCAGATCGGGAGGAACTTTTAACAATGAGTGATATTGTTAATATGAATCCAATACTTCGAAAAAGCTTAGCGAATTTTGGGATTTAGAGAATTTAGGAATAGAAGCAGAGAGCTGACATTTTGAAGCAATATTTGTTTATTGCATATCTTAGTAAAATATTTATTTACTTTAAAAATTATAGTGATAAATTTTTGTATTTAACAATACTTGTCCGCACTCTAAAATTTTGCCACCCTGCCTAAATGCGACCCTGTGTGGGTGTGTACATAATGGATATAAATATTCTCTCTTAAAAATTATAGATGGAAAATTTATATGGACTAGCAATTTTTTATATTAAGGAATATAAATTTTTTTAGTATGTAATTTTATGTCCGAATTTGTATAAAATTATAAAAGTGCAGAAAACTTTAAAAAAAACAATTAAAAACTTTTAAAATATTTTTCCTTTATTGATTTCGTTAAAATATAAAAGTTTTATGGCTTTAAAATAATAGATTTTTTTTCTGAATGATCTTTTGGATTAGTTAGTTCGAATAGGAAAAATGGACTGTTAAGGTTCACTGTGAAACCGTAAATTTCTCGAAATTGGAAAATGCTAAATTCTTTTCTTTGTATATTTATGTTCATCATCATGTCTAATGGTGATATTTAAAATTATTTTGTTAAATTTTCAAAGGGAATATGTAGTGAACTTTAACCGCTTGCCTGATTATCTCGGGTTAGTATATATTACAGCTAATTATTATCCCGAGCGGAATTTGTCTGTACGATTTGTTTTATCACGGAAAGAAATGAAATGAAACGTTCAGCTTTGGTTGGCAGTTAGGACAATTTTTATCCCGCCCGGTTTGGCTGATACGTTGGTTAAAAGGAAGATTGATGTGAGTGGAACATTTCGATTGAATAGAAGAGATTTATCTCGAGATCTAAAGACAAAGAAATTTTTTTAAAAAAAGGAGAAATTATTGGGTATTAGAGAGGGAAGTAACTGTAATTACATGGAAAGATAAGAAGGATGTGTGTTAGTTTAATTTCCACAATACATACAATCGAAATGCAGGAGGTAACAAATGAACGGGGAGAGACAAAGTCCAAGCCTAAATGTGTAGTTGACTACAATGACCAAATGGGTGGTGTAGATAAAGTTGACCAGCATTTAGCTCCTTATTTTACATCCAGAAAAAGAGAGGAAAATACTAATATTTTCTTCCATTTATTGGATTTGGCCTTGTGAAATTCCCTTTTTTGTACTGTACATCAGGAGGTTCATGATCTCCTAAACAATTTAGAATGAAACTGACTGAAAAACTAATTTCAGAAAATCATCGTGACGAGTTTTCTGCCACATCAGGAAAACCTAGCATTAGTCCTTCACCACTCAGGTTAACCTCAATGCATTTTTCAGATGTTATTCCTGCATCTGAAAAAAAAATCAAATCCAACAAGACAGTGTTCCCGTGACTGTGCTCCTGTAATAGAGATTCCAGAAATAAGCAAGTAAGAAACGAGACTAGATACCAGTTTACAGAATGTCAGGTATCTCATTTTGTGTTGTCCCTTGTTTCAAAATCAATCATATTAAGACTAATACTTTTTTCCATTTGCCAGATATAACTCGGGATAGTAAACTAATATTAAAACTAAATGTTTTTACGCCTGTAAAATTTTAAAAACTCAACTTAAAACCTACATATTTTGTTTTGTTTCGTTTCATTGTATTTAATAATAAAATTAAAAATGTGATGATTTTTTTGCAATTTTTTCAAAAAATGAGTAAAGGAAGCGGTTAAAGGGTTCAGGAGAAGGAGAGATTTATGGTTCTAAGTAATGAGACAGGGGAAAAGTTTCTACTGTTTATCAAAAAATATATATACAGTCGAACCTCCATATAACGAACCTCTATATAGCGAATTTTTCTACGCGCATTTCAGGATTTTCTTCATAAAATAAACTTCCTATAGTGAAGTGCATTTTCTATGCAACAAACTTTTTTTTTCTTGTGATTGGATTTTTTTCTCCTTATTTTTAAAGTAGTTCCGGACATTTTAAGTTATTCTCTCTTAACACATTTTATGGTTCTCATAAATCTTGAACTGCTTTTTTTTTTTTGTTTAGCGTGCCGAGAGCAATAGATTTCTGGGAGTTTCATCCCAGAAGTACTACTTTTCACTAGAAACATCTTCGATATCCTCTTTCACCCTCAGTGGAATTGTATTGTGTCTCCGTGTCCTTGAACTAATTTCCGTTCATTTGTAGTGTTGATCAGTCGTACTGGTAACTTCGTTTCTGATAGTTCGTAAGTGCTTGAGCATGAAATTTTTTAAAAATTTTTCAGGAAGTAGATAAAGGCGTCAAAAAGAGGACATGGCTTTATCATTTGGTTTTCCTCCAAACAGCTTATCAACTATTATAAGAAATCGAGATAAGCTTCGAAATTAGGATTCATTGAATTCTTGTTCAAAACGTAGAAGAACATGTGTCCATGAAGATTTCGACGAGGCAGTTATGAAGTGGATACATACAATGCAAGATAAAAATGTTCTGATCTCTGAGCCTTTCGTAATAGAGAAAGCTTTTCCATTTGTTAAGGTATTGGGATAAGACCAATTTCTACGTAGCAATGGATGACTAGAAACATTTAAGAAAAGACACGGAAAATTGCGCCTGAAGGGGATTTTTGGTGCATTTCAAAGATATGAAACGTATTATGAAACAAAGTATTTTTCAAATAAAAAACTCAAACAAAATTAACATGTTTTATGCATAATTAAATTTAAGTCTGCATGTGGTGATGTAAGTTTAAAAAGTCTTGTTATAAAATAAAGTATGCTTAAAATTACTTGTATGCTTTAAATTAGAAAATGTTCTTAAAGCTCATTAATTTTAAAATAAAATTATTTTCTTTTGTAAATACAGTGTATATTCCTCAACATTCTTTTTTTTTTTTTTTTTTCGATGGGTAAGATATGCTGCAACGTAAGTTAATAACAAACAAGTATATTATCTAAAAAATTTTTTAATGTACCATCTATATATAAAAAGGAGAAAAGTGACTCACTCACTGACTGACTGACTAATCCACGATATCTCCGGAACTATTAAACTTACATATTTGAAATTTGGTAGGTAAGTTCCCTTCATGGAGTAGACATCAGCTAAGAACGGATTTTGCAAAGATCTAATCCCAAGGGGCGCTACGGGGGCTTAAGGGGCGTTATAGATAATTATTTCCATTATTATAATCTATTAGATGTACAGTCTTGAAACTTGGTACACAGATTTCTTTCATAAAGTAGAGGTACCTTACATAATGATTTTTACGAAAATTGACCTCCAAGGGGCGTTATGCATAATTATTTCCATTTTTAAACTATTAGAAGTACAGTTTTGAAATTTGATAAGTGGACTCCTTTCATAGAGTACAGATCCGCTACAAAATGGGTTTTGTGAAAATCGACCCCAAGTTTGCGGAGAATTAAGCAGCGTTATAGGCAATTAACTCCTTTTTTAAACTATTAGATGTAAAATCTTGAAATTGAGTAAGCAGATTCCATTCATTAAGTAGAGATCTGCTATAAGATGGGTTTTGTGAAAATAGCTTCCAAAGTGGCGTTGCGGGGGCTTAAGGGGCGTTATTGATAAATATTTCCATTTCTAAACTATTAGACGTACAGTCTTAAAATTTGGTAAGCGGATTCCTTTCGTGGTGCATCTACGTGTTCCTAAAAATAAATTCTTTAAATACACAAAAGAAATTTAAGATTATATTTTTTTCAACAGTATTAAATTGCTTTCATTTGTAAAAAAGAGGAAATGCTCTTGAATTTTAGAATACTTGATAGTAAAGTACAAACAATAAGCTGGTATCAAAGACCAAATATTATGACTACAAACATTTTTAATTTGCCGTGGAGCTTCATGTATCTCGGTAAACTTGTTTACATAAAAGGATTATATATTCTTCTTCTTTGTACTGAATTGTTTCTTTTGCGAGTAATGACAAAATACTGGGCTTAATTTTTTTTTCGACTTTTGTACAAAAAGAGTTATATTCTTAGCCTTTGGATAATCCTTACTTTTCATTTAAAATTTCAAAAGAATTGCATAATGCCTAAATTCTAAGATTACTGCTCTGATTTTTGTGCGATGATGAACTGATTTTGTGCGTAAGGTAGAGCCAAAACATTCCTACGAAGACAACTGCTTCGATCAACATTCAAAACAATTACAAAAACATTTCCTTCTCAACGCACTGACTCCTGAATCGAGTTGCAGATAAATGTGACAACAATTTTTCTTTACTTTTTTCAAAACGAAGAAAGACTTTAGCTTTCAATAACACCCCCTCCTCTTCGTTTGAACAGTCCCCTAAAGTGACCCGGAAAGTAGATGAGGGCTTTGTCGGCATAGTTTCTATTTATCCTATGTCCGCCAATTTAACAGAAAAGGAAATGCCCTTTCCAAAGATTTATTACGGCAATAAGAGGAAGAATAGTTTTCCGGCTACTTGAAAGAAACCTTAGAAGATTTACAAGAAGGCAGAAGTGCATTTATAGGTTTATGATAATAGGCATATGATAATCAACAATGACCAAAAACTGAAGGATCAACAATAATCAACGGGGAGAAGCATTTTTTGTTGATATTTTTATATCAACGACTTGTTGATATTTTTATTTTACTACTTGCTTTCCATATTCATTTACATGAACCATCTTATTCTGTATTCAGAGTTTCAAATGTTCAACAGCCTTGGAGCGCCCCCGAACACTCCTTTCTTTGTACATAAAATGCGTGACTCACGAATAAATAGGCGGAAAAAAAAAGAGAACGAACATATTATTTTAATTTAAATGTAACTATCTGTTCGACTACGTTCAGATTATATTTATTTTTTCAGATATTTTTGGATTGGATAATTTTTTTTAAAATTATCCAATACTGTAGAACTTTCTAAGTTTGAAAGTCCCCATTTTCCTTTTCTTAGAGAAACTTGTGTTTGGAAATCGCCTGTGGTAATTACTACTGATTTCAATTCAAAAGATTTCTTTTCCTTTTAAAGGAGACATTTCCTACGAATTTAAACCACATTCCACCAAGATTTCTTTTTCAGTATTATTAAAAGGCATTGAATGAAATAGTATAAAACATTGATTATATTATATAAAACACTAATCACAATGATAACTATTGTACAAAAAAGGAAACGCTTATTTCATTTCAGTCAAAGGTATAATAACCTAAAGCAAATTTAAATTAATTTATCAAGGTAAAATTTATTTATATTTTGATTTTCAGTAAATGTTGAAAATGTTATAGATTTATTTTTATTCTGTTAAACGCAGTAATTTCGTACATACAAACTCAAATTATCGTGTTAACTCTTAAATTAATTAATTTTGAAAAACAAATAATAATATAATTATTTGAACATTTAGATACATACAATGAATTTAAAAAATGGAAAGAAAAAGCAAAATTTTTGCCTGTCTCTCTATGTCATAATGTAAAATCTCAAATCGATAATGGGCTATTTTATAATCATATAGTACTCTGAAGCTCTCTATCTTTTTATAATGGAAAATATTTGCTTTAAGACACATATATAATTCTTTAACAAATAACAAAATTACATTAACTATATGTGAGTTAAAAAAATCTTATAACTATATTGAACATCTGTATACCAATAGACATGTTAATATTCAACTAAGCTATAATGTGGTTAATCAATTTATAATTGCTTCTCTGAGAATTAATTAGTTATTTATACAACACTCTGTTAAGAATTTTTGTATACTTACTTTCTTAAAAGAATAAAAACATTGATAAATGTCATTTTTTTATTGCCTCGATAATTCATTCTGTTTTGATGCATTAGATTTCATAATAATTATTGAATCTTAAGATTAAGTTTAGATTTTTACACCAAGCATTTTTCAAGGATTAAAATTATATGATAATGTTCATCTTTGATCTAATTGTTCCTATGTAAGCTGAAAATTATGATAATCGATTAACAATGACAGGTAAATGTGATAAATGGCAGGAATGTGGCGTTAACTTAATACTTTATCTCAAAATCATAAATAAATGTTACTTGTTAAACAGTATCACATTGTAGATTCCACATGTTTTTACAGCTGTGGTAGCCGAGTGATCACAATTGAGGATTCCATCATCTAGCAGGGCTCTAATACACGTTAACTTTCTAAATGCTTAAAGTACTTTCATTGCCGTCATAACATAATCGACTGGGTTCCAGGTCGGATATCATCCTCGTTACTTGATTGTTATTCAAATAATGAGGTCCGTCTCATTGCGATATCCCTCATGTTTCCTCTGAATGAGACATTAATAAACTATCGATTTATTTGCATGTTCTTAAAAATAAATCCTTTAAATACACAAGTTAATAAATGTAAAATTAAAATTTTTTCCAACTGTAATGTACTGCTTTCGTTAGCATAAAATATCAAATCCTTTGAATTTTTAGAAAATTCTTGATTAGTAAAACGCAAACAATTAGTTGACATAAGACAAAATTATGACTACACATATCTTTAAGTCAGCAAGGAGCAAATCATTCATGTATCTTGGTAAACTTATTTATATAAGGAAAAACTATTCTTATTCGTGTTTAATTGTTCTTTTATGACTAATTACAACACATTTATTTCTTACTTTTTCATCTTTCATATAAAAAGTTATTTTATTAGTTTTATGGATAGAAGTTAAATTTGTTAGCTTCTTATTTTTAAGTTACAGTAAATTATAATTCTTTTGATGTATCAGTTAGTATAACATTGCTGAAATTCTAAGATAAATGCTCTGATCTCTGTGTGATGAAAATAAATAAACTTCAAAATATTTTAAGAAATATAATGCACGCGTCATTCTAATTCTAAACACGATCTTCCCTTTTAGGACGTATGGTAATACAATAGTTTCCAAATGTGCAGCTCAGAAAAAAAATTAGCCCCAGTCCAAAAACAAATCGAAAAATTCACAATAATCGAATTTTCTTTATTAACATAGCAATAAAAACCATTACAATTGAAAATCAATGTAAGATCAATCCCCTCTTCCAATAATTTACACTCAAAACGTGAAAAAGGCCTCCACAGGTATATGCCGTTTTTTAAGTGATTGATTAGCTTGAACTTATTCACTACTGTGCAATTTTAACTGAGTTGGCCTGATTACAGTTATGTTGTAACCTTTTATATTTATATATTAAATGTGGGAGAAATTATCGCAAGTTCGACTTGCTTGCTGGTCAGGGTGCGAGGGCCCCGCTTGAGGTTGAAGGCTCTGGTGCATGGCACCGCTTAGCCCATTGGTAGGTACGCCACTGTGTTCACTAGTACTTTCTGATTCAGTTCTTGATACACCTACTTGTAGAAATCAAATTTAATTCAGTTGAATAAACTTGCTGATGACTTTTTAAGAAAAAATAAAAAGTCTTCCAAATTTTGATGTGGCCGCGGTAGCCGAGTGGTATTGGTATAGGACCGTGGCTTGCTTTGTCACGGGTTCGAGCCCAGTACCATTAAAGACCCGCCGTGTAGGGCAGCGATGCACGTTAAATCTGTCGAGAGTGAAACGTCCTCCCGTTGGTGTGGTAATTAGGAGAGGGGGGTGCCAGCTCAGGTGTCGTCCACGTCATTTGACCATGGTTCACGTGGTCCGTTCGTGTTGCTGAACAGTGCGACGTTAATATTAAATCAATCAAATCAATCAATCAATCCAAATTTTGATAGAATTTAATTTTTGCTTACGATATAATTATATTTGTAGTACAAATAAGAATATACGTAAAGTAAAATTATTCATTCAGATCTGAACCGAAAACCATTATTTTTGGCAGAACGGAAACCGGAAGAGAAACGATATTTTTTTTATAGTTGAACTGGAACAAAAAAAATTACGGTTCGAAGTCCTGGCTCTATATGTTTAGAAATCACTTATTCAAAGTATTATTCCAAGAAAAAAAAATTAGAAAAAAAAATAGTGTACTCTTCCAGATCTACATTTGATAAAGAATTTGATTTCTTTTAACTGAACAATATTTCGATATATGTAGAAGTCTAATTTTTTTCCAGGAGCTTTTTTTTATTTTTAAAGTTAACATTTTTTCCCAGAGTATAATGCGCACTCATGAATTTCGATCTTATTTTCTGTGTTCAAATAGTGCGTTATACGCCGGCTTTTATGGTAATTAATTGTTTCTATAACTGTTACGGTTATTTTATTTCAGACATATATGTTTAGTTTGTTGGGTTATAACTGACAAATAATTTTTTTAAAAAAATTCTTACATTTTCGTATAATATTAGTGGTGTTTCGAAAATTTACTGAGTGCGTACTTTATACTTCCAACGCCATTGTGCTCATAAATAACGAAATAAAATGGAAAGAAAGTACAAATACATTTTAAAACGATACCAGAACACACGTGAATATAAATATATATATTTCTCGAAAATTAAGCCCATTTCTGGATATTTTAAAATAAACTTTAAATTACTACTATATATATATATATATATATATATATATATATATATATATATATATATATATATATATATATATATATATATATATATTCTAAGAATGAAAATGTTGGAAAAAGAAATTTTTCTAAATGAGAGAGAGAGAGAGAGAGAGATTTCGTTAAATAGTTTCTGCTACGTTTTATACTTTCTTGATTATCTCTAATTGTAACTATAAGAAAGTCAATAATTAGTGTGTGAAAATTCTTTTAAAATAATATGCAAAATCTAAATAAGTTTTTGAAATTATAATTTAATGGCTAATTTTTATTTTTGCTCGAAAACGTATTATTTTATGTCATATTTTCGTATTAATTCTCGAGCAGTAGCTTTACAGGAGGAAACATACTTTAGGAAAGGAGAAAATTGATGTGCTTCGAGTGACACAACATCGATCAGTAAATACTTCTTAAGATGAATCCAAATTCCATTAATGACTATATCTTCATTATACTTGCTGTTATAAAAGCAAACTATTCTCTATAACAAACCCCTGATGAAGGGATTCAAGTGGTACTCTATTTCAGGACTTTTGATTTAAACCCTGAATGAAGATTTGTATGTGTGAGCATGTTAGAAGAGGAAACCTCTAAAATAATTGCAAAAATTGAGAATTATGTGAATAAATGTGTTGATGATAATTTGAACGAATAATATGGATGTGATGTGGAAGTTAGAACAGTGAGGTGTTTCTTATACAATAGCCACGAATCACTTTATTTATAGTATTTTACTAAAGATAGAAAATAAAAATTTATGTATAAGTTTATTTATATAGTTAAGTTTATAATAGCTAAAATTTTTGCAGTAAATTTAATTCTAAAATTTAAAAGGAAACAGAGTATTAGACGAATTTTTTTAGAAATGTGAATAAATGAGTCTTTCACACAAACACAAAAACAAATCACTAATTACAAAAATGAAATTAAGCTAATAATTTAAAATATCACTTGCCTGTACAAATTCATTCTGATATAAGAACGAATTCATTTACCTTTAAAATGTACATTAATATTACCAATAAATATATATTATAAAAAAAAACATAAATTTTCTTTATTTATAAGTGACTTCTTTTTTCTTACATAAGGATAAAACTCGAAACATGTAATTCATTTTCAAAGTATTATTAATCACAGTAAATGGATTATTAAAAATTATATAACAATTTTTTTTTTTATTTGTAATTGAGTTCCTCATTTACTAAGCTCAAATATATATTTCTTCTACAAAATTGAATCCATTAAAAATATTTTGATTTACGTGAATGAAAAAAAGAACCGATTGTTATTTTTACAGTGAAAATTTCATACGCAAGGGAATTTAGCTATTATACTCAAGACACGGAAGAAAAAACTGCCTGAAAAACAATCTCCCAAATTGGGACAAAACTTTTATGTTTGAATGAACCACTACGGCATAGAAAAATGCTATAACGCCAAACCAGGCAACCCAGAATAATGACGTCATTGCACATCTACCAATGACAAGCAACCACTTTTCCTTTGACCGTGCCGAAGAGGAATGCCCGACAATGTAGCACTGCTTGAACAATGGCACTAACGGAACGAAGCCCATAGGGAAAGGAAGATCTTAATGTTAAAAATAACCTTAATCACCAGGGAGTGCTGGCATCGTGAGTACTATCTAGAGCTCTCTTAAAATTCGTTTCACGTCCAGCAATCATTAATTAAATCGTTCCTTCGAACGACTGCTTATATTTTTGAGAACTGGACATTCCATTTCTACATCTATCAATTATTATTCATGATTCTATCACATATATGACTTCATTGCGTCATTATTTTTCCTAAAACCGATGTTTCATATTTCTATCTTTTTTAGTCCTACCCCCACCCCCCTTTATCTCCGGCAAGAGTGCAAGTTGGTTCATTTAAATTTTTATTCAAAATTTGTATTCTCCCCCCTATTTTTGCATGAGATCTTTTGAATTTCAATTCAAGATCTCCTTGTCTCGGGTCGTTTATTTTCGGATCGACCCAATCCATTTCCACGCCCACTTCTCTGCGAGCGAACGGCCACGGCCAATCAGATCGCAGGAAAGTGGTGCGACTGTTCCTTCGGCCGACAGATTCATTCTGTCGCCGTTCCAGCAGAATTGTTCTGCCCATTTTAATTATATCTTTTAAATTTAATTTTAAGTAATCCCATTAATTCGGCTCTTATTTCTAAAATTCTGATGAGGAGGTACGTCCCGTTCCGGGACAGGCACTCCGTAATTGACATGCCACTTGCCACTTGCTGGCATCGTGAGGGAAAGGGAAAATTTCCTTCGTTACCAAAAGGGAAAAATTTTGTAAATTGTTTTCCAGTTTAGCATAGCGAGTGTGTCCGTGTCATTTTATTTTTTAAAAAGGATATTTCCTTTGTATTTAGCTGTAAGTAATTTTTCATTATTTAACGATTATTATTTTACATCAATATTGTTTAAAAAATTAATTCCTTATTGCTTATTGCAGAATAATGAATAATTTTCTTGTAAAAAAAAAACCACGTTTTGTTTAGGGGTATGGATGAATTCAGATAGATTTTAGTTTCAAACATGCAGTAATTTTTAATCAAGAAAATTTAATCCAATCTAATAATAATTCTATTTTATCTTTTTTTCAGTATTAAAGGATAGTTGAAGGAATACTTTATGGGTATCGAGAATAAATACTTATTTTTATTACATAAATTTGTGTGTTTTCATTATCTATTGTTCTTTATTTTTTAAAAAATATATATTACTTGTGTAAAATTTAGTAATGGATAGCTTTAAATGTGTTGAATGTGATAAGACCTTCTCTACAGTTTCGAACTTAAATCGACATGCAAAATTGATTCATAATAAGGTAAGTACAATTAAACAGGTAAGATGTATTCTTTGCAATGTAGAACTCATTTCTAAAGAGGCCTGGGAGGATCACATTGATTTGGTACATAATATTACAATAGAAAAGGATACTCGTACATTTGACACTTTTCAAGATTTCAAGTTGTGGAAAGAAAGCATTGAGAAGCAAACTAGTTCCTTGTATGTGAAGAATACTGGAAGTAAATCAGGGAAAACTGGTGGAAAAATAACCTACTTTTACTGTCATCGCAATGGTTTTTATAATGCAAGGGGTGATATGAAGAGAAATATGAAAATAGCTGGTAGCAACAAGATTAACGGAAACTGCCCTTCAAAGATGAAAGTATATGAAGACATAGAAAGCAAAGTAACTGTGGAATTCACAAAATCCATGTCGGACATGGGATAGATTTGGGACGGATTAAAATAACTAGAGAAGAAAAAGAAGATATAGCGAAAAAACTAGAAAATAAAATCCCTGTCGAAGCTATCTTGGATGATATTGGAAATTCTATTAATCAGAAACTAGAAAGAATTCATTTAATAACACGGCAAGATATAAAAAATATTAAAGAAGAATACAATATAAGCTCTGATGATATTTTGGATTCAAATGATGTGGTAAGTATTAACAAGTGGGTTGAAGGCCTGAAAAACACAGAAGATTCTCCTATAGTTCTCTTCAAGGACCAGAACATTTTTGACGAAAATTTATACCCTGGTATGAAAGCTGAAGATTTTCTTCTTGTAATTATGAATGCTTCGCAAAAAGATATGTTAAAATTTTATGGAAACTATACTATATGCTTGGATTTTACGCATGGAATGAATGCATATGGGTTTGACTTAGCGACACTCTATTAGTTTTGGATGATAAGAGAGAAGGATTTCCAGCAGCATTCATTTTAAGCAATCGACAAGATTCTACAGCGTTAACTCTGGCATTTGCAGCTATTAAGGAACATACTTGTATTTCTCCAAGAGTTTTGATGACAGATGATTCTGAATCTTTTTTTAATGCATGGAAGACAGTTTTTGGCATTTCTGAGAAAAGACTGTTGTGTACATGGCATGTAGATAGAAGTTGGAGACGTAGTATTGCCAGGTTGATAACGAAGAAAGAAATGCAAGTTGAAGCTTACAAGATTGTCCGAAGTCTTTTAGTAGTGTAGAGTTTATCAACTCCTCATAAGTTTTTCATACGATCAGTGCGTGCGCAGGATCTAGAGCAATTGCGGGCAGTGCTTACTCGCGCAAGCACCTTTAATGCAATCTGCGCATGCGTTAGATTTTCTACAAAAGTGACCCCGCGCTTTCGTTCCCTCTCTTTTCCGGACTCAGACTTCCTTATTAGCGCACGTATCCCTCCGAGAGCAGATGATAGAACTCTAACAATAAACTGAGTTTTACATCCAAATGCATCGCCTCGTATAATAACTCTCCTATTTCCTACATTGGTGACCCGAACAATTCACGAAAATCAACCTTTATTTGAATATTTATTTTACTGAAGAAATGGCGGAAATAACTGCAGTTAAAATCCCTCCTTTTAATTTCAATGACCCTCAACTCTGGTTCTCCACGTGCGAACGAACTTTTGCCCTCGGAGTACCGAAGGCGATTACGGACACTTTCACAAAATTTAATTATATTGTGTCCAACCTGCCACCGGAAGCCGCCGCAATTGTAAGGGATTTAATAATAACTCCTGATGAAACGGATCCCTACGGCGCCATTAAATCTCAACTGATCCAGCGAACCGGCGAGTCGTCCCAACAAGAAATTCGGAAGCTGTTAACCGGCGAAGAGCTAGGAGACAGGAAGCCTTCAGAACTCCTCAGGACAATGAATAGGCGTGCAGCTTCGCACAACGTTCCGAAGGAGCTTATGTTGGAACTTTTTCTTCAGCAGCTACCGACCGCAGTGCAAACTATCTTGGCATCCATCACGCCAATAACCGTCGAGAAAGCCGCAGAAGTCGCCGACAGAATCCTCGAAGTGAGTACTCCCACCGTTTCACTTTCGACAAACGCCATCGCTTCATCCAGCGAAAATCGTATCCTCCAAGAAATCGAGAGACTGCATAAAAGGATAGACGATCTTACAATGAAAAAGAAAGAAGAACTCCAAAACGAAGAAATAGTTCTCGCCCACGAAATCGTTCCCGAAATCGATCATTTTCACGTTCCAGGGAATCTTGTTGTTGGTATCACAAAAAGTTTCAAGAACGAGCTAAGAAATGCATTCCACCATGCAGCTATAAAGAAAAAAAAAGAATCCAGCGAGGAGTAAATGCGACTACCTTCTCGCAGCCACATATTTCACGTCGCCTTTTCATTAAAGACAAATCATCCAACACCGCTTTCCTCATCGATACCGGATCTGACGTCAGCGTTCTCCCAGCTTCACTTTCCGAGAAAAGGAAAGGCAACAGTATTCAGCAACTGTCAGCCGCTAATACATCTCCTATCAACGTTTACGGTAAGAGACTTTTAACCCTCGATTTAAATCTGCGAAGGGTATTTAGATGGCCTTTCTTAATAGCTTCTGTTTCTGTACCAATCATTGGAGCTGATTTTTTGTACAATTTTAATATTTCACCTGACCTTCGCAATAGAAAATTAATCGATAATGCAACTAAAATTAGTACAAATTGTAAACTCGTTTCTCCTGAAGTGCATTCCATTAAACTCGTTTCTGGTGAAAGCATTTTCATGATGTTTTGAGAGAATTCCCAGAAATTGTCAAACCGCCTTCTTTCTCACAAGAGGTTAAGCATAATATTAAGCATTTTATCGAGACATCTGGTCCACCTGTTTTTGCTAAGGCAAGACGTTTAGCTCCCGATCGTTTAAAAATTGCCAAATCTGAATTCCAGCACATGTTGAATTTAGGTCATGTTAGACCATCTAAAAGTAATTACGCATCACCTCTTCACATAGTACCTAAAAGATTCTAATGATTGGAGGCCAGTGGGTGACTATCGTGCATTAAACGCCCAAACTAAAAAGATAAATATTCTATTCCAAACATTTTAGATTTCACTTCAGAGCTGCATGGCAAAAATATTTTTCACACATAGATTTAGTTAAAGCCTATCATCAAATTCCTATAAATGAAGAGGATATACATAAAACTGCAATAATAACCCCATTCGGATTGTATGAGAGCACTCGAATGCAATTCGGCCTTTGTAATGCTGCCTCTACTTTTCAACGCTTTGTTGATGAGGTTTTAAGGGGATTAAATTTTGTTTATGCTTTTATTGATGACATTTTAGTTGCATCATCATCTGAAGCCGAGCATATCCAACATCTTCGGTTGCTTTTTCAACGGTTGGATCAATATGGACTCTCTATAAACCCTTCTAAATGTACTTTTGGAGTACCCACCTTAAATTTCCTTGGTTTTCAAGTTTGCAGTTCTGGAATTAAGCCTTTAGAGGATAGAGTAGAAGCAATCTTCAAATTTCCTAAACCAACCACCATCACTCAATTGCGTCGTTTTCTTGGAATGCTGAATTACTACAGACGTTTCATTAGACAGGCTGCCCATATCCTTGCACCTTTAGTAAAATTTTTAAAAGGCATCAGAAATAAAAACGTCCAAAGCGAAAGGTCAAAATCAAGCCTGAAGAAGTGCTAGAATGGACGGACGAAGCTACTACAGCTTTTGAACTGGTGAAGCAAGCCTAGCACATGCTACTCTGTTACATCACCCCATGCCAAATGCACCTCTTAGCATTTGGGTTGATGCTTCAGATTTTGCTGTCGGTGGTGCATTAGCACAATTTCAGGACAATGTCTGGCAACCACTTGCTTTCTTATCCATGAAATTATCTGCATCCCAAAAGAACTGGTCTACTTACGACCGAGAACTCCTGGCCATATACACAATGGTCAAAAGGTTTCGGCACATGTTGGAAGGAAGAGAGTTTGTGATTTACACTGATCAGAAACCTCTCATTTATGCCTTTCAACAGAAAGCTGACAAATGTAGTCCACGTCAACTTAGACACCTGGATTTTGTAGCATATCCTATATTTTAACTCACTAGATGGTAGCACCTTACAATGAAGTGTTCATCTAGAATAGTACTAGTTTTCTCCGCTAGGGTTGCAGTACATATATACGTTGTGCTCATGGGTAATCTCTCTCTCTCTCTCAACACTCGCAGATGATTTAGAACATGTGTCTACAATAAAGTTCAAGTTGTTAAGTTTTATCCGATTGCATCCTGATTGAACATTAACGCAACATATCCTTAAATGGTGACCTGCATGAATAAGATATTATGGCATTAAAATAATGCTTTATTTTTAAAATTTTCACGAAATAGCTAAATATTGCGTAAGAACTGGTAACCACGTGTAAGCTTCAAAATGAATGACGTAGGCGCCGTCAAGATACCGGCATATAACTTTCACGATCCTGCTCTCTGGTTCACAATGTGCGATAGCACATTCCAACTTGGCTGTCCCAAGGCAATAACAGACAGCAAAACAAAATTTAATTACATCATCGCACATTTACCACCGGAAGCCGCAACCATCATTCGTGACGTCATTATGAATCCCGACCCTGTGGAGCCTTACGAAAAAGCGAGAACGGAGCTAATAAAAAAGAAGCGGTGAATCATCCCATCAAGAAATCAGGAAATTACTCATCGGAGAAGAACTCGGAGATAGACGTCCCAGCGAACTATTGCGAGTCATGAGGAGGCGCGCGGAATCTCATAGCGTTCCGGATGACCTCATGCTTGAACTTTTTCAGCAGCATCTGCCCACTCGTGTACAATCCATTCTTGCAGCTATAAGCCCGCTGACACTGGAGAAAGCTGCCGAAGTAGCCGATCGAGTCATGGAGGTGACTCCAATTGCGGTAAGTGCCTGTTCCGTTTCCTCAGACAAAAATTCCATTGAAAGCCATGTACTTGAAGAAATAAAAATTAAATTTGCGCATTGATGAAATTTCGCGTAGCAGAAGTCGTAGTCGTAATCGTAATCTCCCATTTCATAAACGTAATCGCTCTAAATCAAAAACATACGAGCAGTGCTGGTACCATTACAAATTTGGCTCAGCAGCTCAAAAATGTCACCCTCCATGTAAATTCTCAAAAAACGAGTCCGGTTAGGTATAATGGCGACTACTGCCTTGCCAAGAAATTCTCGTCGCCTTTTATTCGAGATAGACGTACTAATGTCACATTTTTAATTGACACGGGATCTGATGTGTCCATAATTCCAGCAACAAAAACACAAAGGCAAAATAATTCACAAATGACACTTTCTGCCGCCAATACATCACCCATACACGTATACACAACTCAAACACTTTCTTTGGATTTAGGCTTAAGGAGAATTTTCCAATGGACATTTTTAGTTGGTAACGTTTCAACCCCAATTATCGGTGCTGATTTCTTGTACAACTTCCGTTTAGTACCGGATATAAGTAAGCAAGCATTGTTAGACTCGGAGACAAATATTAAATGTCATTGTATTTTAGGCAATAGTAGAATTCATTCAATTAAAACTGTGTCAGGTGATAGTGTTTATCATGAACTTTTAAGAAAATTTCCTGACATCACAAAACCTCCCCGGCCTGATCAAGAAATTAAACATTCCGTAGTCCATTACATCGAAACAAACAGTCGACCTGTAACAGCTAAAGCTCGCCGCCTCGCTCCCGATCGTCTCCGCATCGCAAAAGCGGAATTTGAGAACATGATTACTCTAGGTCATATGCGACCTTCCAAAAGTAATTATGCCTCACCTTTACATATGGTTCCTAAAAAGACAGCACAGAGTGGCGACCTGTCGGCGATTACCGTGCACTCAATGCTCAAACTATTAAAGATAATTATAGCGTTCCCAATATTTTAGATTTTACTTCTAATCTTCACGGTACAAAAATTTATTCTCACATTGATCTCGTGAAGGCATATCATCAAATTCCAATTAACCCAGATGATGTACATAAAAGTGCAATCATCACACCTTTTGGGTTATTTGAAAGCACTCGGATGCAGTTTGGTCTTTGCAATGCCGCTGCTACATTTCAACGATTCATAGATGAAGTCTTGCGAAATCTTCCATTTGTGTTCGCTTTTGTAGATGACATTCTGGTCGCGTCTTCTTCACCCGAAGAACATTTACAACATTTACAAATTTTATTCACACGCTTACAACAATATGGACTATCTTTAAAGCCCTCTAAATGCATTTTCGGTGTAACTACTATAAAATTCTTAGGCTTTAAAGTATCTGAATCAGGAATAGAACCCTTGTCGGATCGCGTCGATTGCATTTTAAATTTTCCTCAACCTACTACACTCACGCAATTAAGACGTTTCCTCGGGTTATTTAATTTTTATCGACGTTTTGTTCCCAAAGCTGCTCATTTATTAGCCCCACTAAATAAATTTTTGGAAGGAATTAAAAATTTTAAAAAGTCTAAAAAAGTTTCCTGTAAAAATTTGCGTGACTCAATTCAATGGACTGAGGAGGCAGAGCAGGCATTTAATGATGCCAAAAACGCTTTAGCTGACGCAACTCTTCTTCGACATCCCATTCCAGGTGCAAAATTAAGCCTTTGGACTGATGCGAGTGACAAAGCCGTAGGTGGTTCACTTATGCAACTTTGCCAAAACAATTGGGAACCTGTTGCCTTTTTTGTCAGTGAAACTCTCGAAAAGTCAGCAGAAATGGTCCACATATGACAGAGAACTCCTGGCAATGTATATTTCGGTCAAACGTTTTCGTCACATGCTCGAAGGAAGAGACTTCATAATCTACACAGACCAGAAGCCTCTCATGTATGCCTTTATGCAAAATCCTGACAAGTGCAGTCCACGGCAATGGCGACATCTAGATTTCATATCTCAATTCAGTACCGATGTTCGTCATATAAATGGTACCCACAACGCAGTCGCTGATGCACTTTCAAGAATTGAAGTGAATCAAATATCCAATTCATTTTTAGATTTCGAGGCACTTTCAAAGGCTCAACTAGAAGACAACGAATTACAAAGTTTCCAAAATGACGAGAAATCTTCCCTTGTCTTTAAACGTGTGCCATCTCCAGTATCAGCCACTGAACTTATCTGTGATACTTCCACTGGCTCTCCCAGACCATTTGTACCACATAATTTTCGTAGGACCATATTTGAGCATTTTCACAACTTAGCTCACCCTGGTGTTGCAGCATCTTTCCAACTCATCGCATCCAGATATGTTTGGCCAAACATGCGGAAAACAGTGAAAGATTGGGTCCAGAATTGTATTGCTTGTCAACGTTCAAAGTGCACAGACACACGAAGACACCTCTGGGCACTTTCGCCTTACCTGATGCAAGATTTTCACATATTCATGTGGATTTGATAGGTCCTTTTACCATCATCAGAAGGAAAATCTTTTGCTTAACAATTGTCGATCGATTCACTAGGTGGCCAGAAGCAGTAGCTATAGAGAACATTATTGCAGAAACAGTTTCTCGTGCCATTTTTGACACTTGGATCTCTAGATTTGGTTGCCCAGTTTACCTAACGACTGACCAAGGCCGACAATTTGAAGCTGCTCTTTTCAAAGAATTAACGAAATTCCTGGGCACAAACCGCATCAGGACCACATCATACCACCCACAAGCAAACGGTTTAGTGGAACGTTTACATAGAGTGCTAAAGAGCGCCTTAATGGCTCATGAGAATATCAAGTGGACTGAGACCCTACCTGCAGTTCTTCTTGGCTTGCGAGTAGCTGTGAAACCCGACATCAATGCTTCAAGTGCAGAATTAGTGTATGGTGTTTCCCTCAGATTACCAGCCGAGATATGCACTGACACATCTTCAATGCCACTAGACTACGGATTTGTGCAACAGTTGAAAAACCACATGAATCATTTAAAACCATTGTCAACATCCACTCATGGATTTTCAAAAATTTTTGTGCACCCTAAATTGGATGACTGTTCTCATGTGTTCCTCCGTGTTGACAAAGTTTCCCCATCATTGTCTCAGCCTTACACAGGGCCACACGAAGTTCTATCAAGGAATGACAAACACATAACCATTAATATAAATGGAAAGAAAAGTTGTGTGTCACTTGATAGAGTTAAACCAGCATTTGTGTTCAAGGATTTGCCCGATACCATTCCTGATCCTATCATTAGTGCAGAATCATCACATCAACATCCAGTGACAACAAACATGCAAACTACCAAATCAGGTAGACGGGTAAGATTTCCTCAGAGACTAATAACTGAAATTAAATAAACTATTCAAGTACCAGATGGACATATATATTTTTTTCTAGGGAAATTTGTTTGACTTTTCATATCTTATGATTTTCATACCTTTTCATATGTATATTTATGTAATGTAATTTCAAATATCTGTATGTATATTATATTTTCTTACAACGTAATTTCAAGCAAATGTATGTAAAATTTTCTTTTCAATGTAATTTTCAATCATATTTCAAATAATTGTATTTGAGATTGTTTGCTCATGAGCATGTCATATATCGTTCTTTCGATTCTCTCCATCACTGGGGGGATACTATTGTAGCATATCCTATATTTTAACTCACTAGATGGTAGCACCTTACAATGAAGTGTTCATCTAGAATAGTACTAGTTTTCTCCGCTAGGGTTGCAGTACATATATACGTTGTGCTCATGGGTAATCTCTCTCTCTCTCAACACTCGCAGATGATTTAGAACATGTGTCTACAATAAAGTTCAAGTTGTTAAGTTTTATCCGATTGCATCCTGATTGAACATTAACGCAACATATCCTTCAATTTTATCTCCCAGTTCTCTACGAACATACAACATGTTCCTGGAACTCAGAATTTCGTAGCAGATGCATTATCTCGTATCGAAATTGATTCCATTTCCCAAGCAAGTTGTCTCGATTACAAGGACATTGCTGCAGCCCAATTGGTAGATGAGGAACTTCCTGGAAACCAACTCAACATCTTTAACACTTAAGCAACAATATTTTCCTTTGGAAGATATTACTCTTACTTGTGATGTTTCCACCAACGTATTTCGACCTTTCATTCCCAAGGATTATCGCAAAAGTGTTTTCCAACATCTCCATGGTCTTTCACACCCTGGAATTGCTGCCTCTACCAAATTAGCAACTCAACGTTTTGTATGGCCAAATATTAGGCGTAATATTAAAACATGGGTTAACTCTTGTCATCCTTGCCAAAGATCCAAGATCTATAGGCACACTAAAGCACCAATCGGTACATTTGCTTTACCTGATGCCAGATTTTCCCAAATTCACGTTGATTTCATTGGTCCCTTTCCACCTTCCAATGGTCAAAGTTACTGCCTGACAGTAGTTGACCGCTTTACGAGATGGATGGAAGTAATCCCAATTGCTGATATGACTGCGGAAACAGTATGTCGAGCATTGTTATCTGTTTGGATATCACGTTTTGGTTGTCCGGCTATTATAACAACAGACCAAGGTACAAACTTTGAATCAAGCCTTTTCAGAGAGCTGAGTAATATTCTCGGCACAAATAGAAAACGATGCTGTGCCTATCATCCAAAAGCCAATGGTCTTGTTGAAAGACTGCATCGCCATCTCAAAAGTGCCATCAAAGCACATGAGAATTCAAAGTGGAGCGAAATCATTCCAATTGTACTTCTTGGCATGCGTTCTGCTGTGAAGAAAGACATCAATGCTACTTGTGCAGAACTTGTCTATGGAACTACTCTCAGATTGCCATCTGATCTTTTCTCCACAGACAAGATTACTACTACCTGCAACCAAACTTATGTATCATTTTTACGTGAGAAAATGAGAGCATTACAACCGACACCTACATCTGCTCATTCAAATAGCTCTATTTTTGTGCCAACTAAATTAAAGAGCTGTTCACATGTGTTCTTAAGAATTGATAGTGTCCAGCCACCACTCTCGCAAAATTATACAGGACCTCATAAAGTAATCCGTCGAACAGACAAAGTGTTCACCATCCTCATAAATGGAAAAAGGAAGACAGTTTCCATTGATCGTGTAAAACCAGCTTATGTCTGGGATGACACCGATGATATTCCTCTTACTGGAATATCAAAGCAACAAACAGATGAAACTGATCATCATTCAAAAGACAAAACTATGTCTCACATAAATAAAAAGCTGAACCTCAACCAAATGAGAAAACTGTAAACAAGACTAGAAGTGGAAGACATGTCAGATTTCCCAAAGATCTGGAACAGTATATAACATAATATGTATGTAATTTTTTATTTACATTTACAGTAAATTGCCTTTTTTGTATAAATTTCAAACACTTAAGATAATTATATTTCAGATATTAATTGGTGAATTGTGTATTTTCAAGCATTTTAGTATGTATATATATTTTTATTCAATTGTTTATTTCTGTGTTTACAAATCTAAAACTATATAAGTTCAGACTACTACAATTAATAGCACATATGAATTAATATTACAAATACCTTTTGATAAATGGTATATCAATAATAATATTTGTCTAATTATTTTCTTTCTTCCAAACTTTAAAAGAAAATGTACTTTATGTATCAAATCTTGTGTTAAACAAAAGGAAATTCAACATTGTATATATTAGATAGATTTATTTTTCATTGTGATTGATAGTGGAAAATTTTATATTCTAAACTAGTGTTATACGTGTATATATATATATACAAAATTTTATTTATTAATTACTTTATTACTGATACTACTAATACTTACTGCTAATAATTCTGTATTAACAATGTTATGCCTTGTATGTAAGTGTGCGAGAAGTTAACTCTTGAAAATTCAAGTTATTTTCAACTTCTTTAAAATACTTGTCAGAAATATTGTGTACATTTTGTGTATTTCAGTGTTGTCAACAATATAGAAATTGCCTGTGTTCAGCCAGTATTTGTAAATATCCATTAATTCCTATGCCTTCTATGAGTCTATTACTAGTGATTGAGTACATTTTGATTGCTTATATTTTAAATAATAAACTGTCAAGTTATTAATTCTGGTCTTAGTAAGAATCCCAATGTTTGTTTACATTAGATTAACTTTTGATTCTTAACTTTCACAACCCCAAGAATTTATCTTGCTGCTGAAATAATGTAATATTTCAATTGTTATTGTAAAGTTGAATTAGTGAGTACATTTTACATTTAATATGCATAGTTAAATAATTCTACATGTGAATAATCTGCAGCATATACCTTGATTTCATATGTATATTACTATTGAAACCTATAATGCTACTGTCATTTCATATAAAATGCAATTTCTAAATGTACATATTTTCAAAATCTTGTTAAGTATTTTGCGCAAATCATTGTTTTTTTTTTTTTTTTTATTGTATTGTGTAGACCATGATATTTTCATTCATATTTATTTTAACATTATGTAAATTTTCAACCCTTACAAATTGTATTATCCATTTCCCATGTATATAATGTTTGTATATTGTTTTATGTACCATTTGTTGTATTTCAGTAATTGTATTCTGTATGTATTTATCGTTCGCATACTCTCTGGGGGGATACTCTGTAGAGTTTATCAACTCCTCATAAGTTTTTCATACGATCTGTGCGTGCGCAGGATCTAGAGCAATTGCGGGCAGTGCTTACTCGCGCAAGCACCTTTAATGCAATCTGCGCATGCGTTAGATTTTCTACAAAAGCGACCCCGCGCTTTCGTTCCCTCTCTTTTCCGGACTCAGACTTCCTTGTTAGCGCACGTATCCCTCCGAGAGCAGATGATAGAACTCTAACAATAAACTGAGTTTTACATCCAAATGCATCGCCTCGTATAATAACTCTCCTATTTCCTACAACTTCAACTACATTGAGAAAACCTACCCAAGAAGAATGTCAAAGTGTATCAACGAGTCTGGTTTTGACAGCAAAATCTGTATAAAAATTAATTTTTGCTTTTAACCCTCTAACTGGATACCTTCCTCCTGAAAAGTTATTTCGAAAGCGTTTAACTCTTATTTTGCGATTCCCTTCAAAAATGCAACAGACTTTTTTCCTTTCCCCCTTTAAGAATTTGGGAGGTCGAACGGGGAAAATTTTACGACCCAGTTCGGCCCGTTTTGAAAAGTAAGAACCAAGAGATCAATCGTTTACAGCTAACTGTTAAGTTGCCTTGGGCAATCTTCTTTGAAAGCGTAGATATCCTCTCTTGATCAATCCTCTTTGAAAGATAGGGTGTTTCTTTCTCCTATGTGTTCAGTCACAGTAAAATTAAAAACGAAATGAAAGGTGAAAAAAAAGAGAAATGAAATAAATAGTATGTTAGAAGTTGAAAAATAATTATATTTTCTTCAAAGAAAATTTATTTTTCTGTCATTTTTTAAAAATTAATATATATATATATATATATATATATATATATATATATATATATATATATTTGGTATTGCGATTTGAACCAGAAAAAAGCATCCTGTATTCATTTTTGAATATGAGAGTAAGAAAACGCGCTCACTTACAAGTTTTTTAAAAAAGTAATGAGGTAAAAAGAGCAAAGGCCCTATCTCATTTTTAAACAATAACACAATAAATATTACATACAATGATTATATTTATGAAATAAAACCGATCTTTCTCTATTCAGTTATATTTTTAATTTAAAATAGCATAAAAAAGGATTTCAATACTTTTAATTTATTAGATATTTTTATGTTAACTGAATATTTTTCGAAAAAATTTAAATTTTCCTTCCTAGTGTTCTCTTTTTCGAACTTCTTGTATTAAATAAAAATTCCTTTTCTACATCGGCATTTGTGATGGACATAACACACATTCAGTCAATAATTTTTAATTTTAATGGGGGGATATACTTCTTCAAATGCGCATGACAGTACTTCTAACCATTTTCTACTCAAGTTAAATTTCTTATCTTTCTGTTTCTTTTATTACAAGGAAAAATGTCACACATCGATAACTACATTTTCACACAATTCAGTCATTAAAAATTCTATTGTGAGAAAAGTTCTCCCTAATTAATCTTGTCTTTCAAAACAGTACACTTAAAACAATTTTGTTCAGTGAAGTTAACCGACAGTTCCACAATGTATTCATACCAAATTTTAAAAACAAATTTAACACTTGGAAATGTATCCTGTATTAAATTTTTCAGTATACACAAATATTTCCTGCTGTAAGGAAGATATAGTATGAGAGAGAGATGTGGTGTGCGGTTGTGAAACAATGTTTTCGTACGTGTAGACTATTTTTTAAAATTTAAATATCACTGTAGCTAATCATATAACTGCAAATGAGCCTTATTTTAATGTGTGCTGGTATCAAAACAAAACACTTTACAATATTAAACAGCCTATGGGTTTATAATCAATATCAAACTATTCGCAAAATGGCTTACAACTTATATTCAAATTGTAAAGAAACTGAAATATAAATATATCTTACTGCAGTCAAAAATATTCATAATACGTATATATCCTATTCCTCCACTTTTTTCAGTACATTTTAAAAACTGTAGCTGAATGCCATTTTTTATATTTATAAATGAGGCATAAAAGCTCACACAGTCGTAAAAATATCTTTATCATTTTTAAATACACTACTATAAAACGTATATGGATTGTAAGATCAGTCGTAAAATCCTAAAAGCTTTTAGAGGAGCTAAAAGCATGTAATTTTGGACTGATCAAATTTTTAATATAATACACAAATATACATGTTATTAAGCAAATACATTTGAAAAATCAAACTTCCTTCTGAAATAAACGTAATTGAAAGAAAAATGTTTAATTGCAAATGAGTGGAAATACATGTTTATCTAAGGGGTATCCCCAAAGTGAGGTAATCCTCAAACTTAAGACTCAAACTCAGAAGCACAACAATCCATGAGGGCCAGGAACTACTGTGCCCATCATAATACACGTGACCATTGGACGCTGAGGTGCATGAACAGATGTCCCGATTTGGTGATCTGTCTGAAGAGAGACCTTCAGTGTTTAAGACCCGAAGCAAGCTTGGTACTCATTTATCGACCCAATGTAGCGGGGATGAAAGGCAGAGTCGACCTTGCGCAGCCCGTTAATAGAACCCCAGACCTGTGGTGTGGAAGCACTATACACTTCCACTCAATCCTATTCGGTGAAAAATAAAATTTAATGTTAGAATCTTATATAAATCCCTAATGAATAAAGGAGTCCAAACTTTTTTTTTTCATGTAAACTGTTTAGACGGAAATGGTTAATTATGAACATTTCACAAGTTGCATAAATTAAAATTAACCGTTATAGTTAACATAAATTTTTAAGGGTACAAAAGGTGTATTTCGGCTGCACGAATTAATTTTAAAAGGAATACGGTTACGAAAAAGTAGTACAAATCTATCTAAAGTAGGCTTGGTTACCTTAGATATTGTCAAACACAACAATGTATTGGAAGTCAATTCCACAATTCGTTGTTATAAAAATGTATGGAAAATTACAAGATTTATTTTTGCATTTGTAATTTATATATATATATAATTTTTCCTGGGAGCTTTAAAAGCTAGAGCGGCATCGATCAAAACCGCGGTTCTCTCTCTGTTTTTCCAGATCGCCCCTGACTAAGCCGGCTCTGCCATAGTAAGTGAAAATGCCGGATTTTGTTTGTCAAGATCATTTTATAGCAGACTGCATTTTTCATGTATTTTAGATGGTCGTTTTATATTTTCTACATCAATATCTTAATGTCTGAATTTAAAATTACATAAAATTCTTGACATTCGCATCAATGACCCTAATTTTTATTAGTATATGAATGTGTCATCAGACGATTACATGACTAATATTAACACATTATTTTAACCATTTAATTAATATTAAGTATAACATAACTCACACAAATTTTCTAAACTTTAAAATAAATATTTTGAAAACTACTTCAGATATACTCAAAATTTTTTATTCCTACGCTTTAGCTTCTCAGTTTTTCTTCTCTATGTAAGAATTTATTGTAATTGTATATTCATCAATTTTTTTAGTCTATTTTTTGCTCTTAGTATGCGGTTTTCAACCGAATTGTATGAAATCTTTGAAATATATTAAATGAATGATTGAATATTAACGTCGCACTGTTCAGCTACACGAGGGCTTTTGGCGACGGACCACGTAATTTTGAACCATGGTCAAGTGACGTGGACGACACCTGAGCTGGCATCCCCCTCTCCTAAATACCCCACCACACCAACGGGAGGACGTTTCAGCTCTCGACAGATTTTACGTGCATCGCTGCCCTACACGGCGGGTCTTTAGTGGTACTGGGCTCGAACTCGTGACAAAGCAAGCCACGTTCCGATACCTATACCACTCGGCTACCGCGGGTGAAATATATTAAAAGATACCAAAGAAGCTATATAATAAAATTTGAAATTTTTATTATACTCAAACAATTGCTAAAACTTATGGTAAATAATTTTTAACTGCGTGATGCATTTTTTTTCGAAATTTCAAATGGAATTTCTAACATAAAATTTCTAGCTTTATAAGGTCGAGATTTCAAAAAATATACAGATTTTAATTACTTATTCAGTTAGCCTTTAAAAAAGATAAATGTTGAGGTATTTTGTATAAATAGATATTTTTGAACAATATATAATTCGAATGTTTTTCAATAGCTCGAATTTAAAATTGATTTTTATGTTTATTTATATGCATAAATGTCTACTGTAAATGTTTCCGAATATTTTTGATTACCATTTATTCAAACATTCAAGTTATAAAAAAAATGTGTGAAAATCTTCATTCATGTTGTCTTTGATGTAAACTGAAGTTCAAGCACTTAAAATTCAAATATAATTCGGTGTATTTTAACAATATATAACCAGGCACTGTACTTAAACTTCCCTGGACACTTAGGCTTTGAAATCTTAAAAAGAAAACTAATAAATCTTAATTAGTTTTTTTTTCGTTATTATTTTTATCAAAGTGTAAGAAAATGTTTCAAATGATTTGATGAAGTTTAAATTTATTCATTTTTAGTGGTTGGAAAATTGAAAACGTTCCAAATTTTAAAGTTTGATGTTTTATTAATTTTTCGGTATCTTATAATAAAATAATCATGTTTCAAAAACTGAAAGCTTTGAATAAGAAAAATGAAGCGAAAGAGAATATACTTAAAAAAAGATAATTTGTCTAACTATATAAAATAGCAGATTGCCCTGACACGCCCCAACTTGTTACAGTTTGAAATTAATATGAAATCAAAAGGGAATTGTAACATATTTTACTTATGCGGTGGGACTTTTGGAAACTTTTAAAATACAAGTAGCAAAGAAACACTTCTTGGGTTGTAAAGAAATTTCTCCCCGATTTTTTACGATTGGGGGGTCAAAACACGGGGTTCCCTGCGAGCCATAAAACCTGTGTTGCTTCCTCCGTCCCTCATTATCTTTCAAGATGTTAAACCTTAAAAGGGGGAAAGGATTTCAGAAAAGTGCGGCTAATCCGCTTTTGAAAACGTTACTTGAAGGCAGAAAAATCCGTGCAGTCCATTTTCGAAGCCTCTCTAGTAGGGCGGAAAAATCCGTTCTGTGCAGTTGGAGGGTTTACATTATTAATTTCAGATAAAATGACTGGAAATTAAAAGAGGTGTTAATCTAATAATAATTTAGAATTTTCAGGTATCCATGTGCAATATATGAAATTTTCTACTGTAGGTGTTTTTAGATCATAGTGCAATATTTTAGTTCAATGCTGATTAACTAGAAGGTGTTTAATATTTCCTTACGATTTAAGCGTATGTGCAATACATGTATGTTCCTTTTTATTATAGGCAGTTTTAGGTCATTCCAATATAGAGTTCCTGATTCACAAGAAGGCATTTAAAAAATTTTAAGTCTATATATTTAAATTCCTGGCTAGTATGTAATGTGCAATATATATATATGTTCATTTTTACTGTAGGTTTTAGATCCACATGTTGTGAAAACTCCAGATTAACAATGTATTTATAATAGTTGATTTAAATAAAAAAAAGAATACATTTGAATTTTTGCAAATGGGTAACTGTAAAAAATAACCTGGTTATATGCATAAATTTAAAGTCTCAATAGTAATAATATTGAAACAACTTAAAGTAAAAATTTCTTAACTGAATAAACTCGTATCTTATTTGCTATCACTTCCCCATTAAAATAGTTGACATAATAAAGTTCAGTCATGTTTAATTATAAATATTGCAAGTGATTTACAAACAAAAACTTCAATATATTTTTTCAGAAGTTGATTTTGTTCTCTATCCTAAAGATACCCCTTTGTAGAGATCAACTGTATTCACTTCTCTGTGGCTGCTACCTTGACGTGGTAGAAGCTTAAGTATCATTTGAAATTTCAAATGGTATAACTAAAAGCAGTCTTAAACTAAATTATTCATAATAAAATTTCAGTTTATGAAAACTAATTTAAATACACAATCTGTATTTTAATGTATTGAACTTTATTTCTAGAAAGAAAATATTCTTTTTAAAACTTGGATTCACTTATAATTTCAATATATTATGTATGGTTTTCTAAAGAAGGAACTTTAAATAAAATTTCTATAGTTATTCTAAGTTCTATTTTAGACTCAAACTACTTGATCAGTATTAAATAAGTCTGAGTTTTTAGCATCTTTCCGAATTAGGTAAATATGTCAGTTTATGAGGCCTACCACAAAATGCGAACACAGCTCTGTAATGACATTAGAAGTAGAGTCAGTTATCTCTTAAAAAGTTTAATTAATGTTGTGGTTTACACTTACTTCTAAATCCCATAAAAGCAAGAACTGGTTCAAAAGAATGGGGTGGATCCTAGACAAGCACACTGCTTGGCGACAAAAATTTTGGCGATAAAGTTTACAATATGGCCACCCTTCCGGATTGTCCAGTCCGGTGGCTAAAACATGGTAACCCTAAAACCGGTCAAGCAAAAAAATCGGATGAAAAGTGGACATCGTTCATTTTCGCCCTTGACCCTGCTGCAACACGTCAAGTTCGACCCTGCTCATACTTTCTTCCACACGTGTTCCGATTTTTGGCTTGATTTTGCGCCGGTTGTTAGAATGGCGTGTGAAAGAAAATTCCTTGAAACCGAGGCAACCACAGGATTTTTTCTTTTGCTTGGAAAACAAGGGAATAAGGCTGTTTTAGATTGGGTCATGAAAGAAGGATTAATTCCCTCCATATATGAGTGTCCGAAGTGTAAAAAGGATATGCGTTTGGTTGAACAAAAGGATACGATTGATGGTTTTGAATGGCGTTGTCGAGTATAGTCGAAAGAGAATCCCCACTTTGTTTGCCGGAGTGTAAGGAAAGGTACGTGGTTTAGTGATAGTAGATTGAGTATTTGTGTGATCTTGCGATTAACCAGGTATTGGTTTGGCAAGAGTATGAATGAGTTTGTAGTGAATGATTTAAAAATTAACAAAAACACAGTGGTGGATTGGTATATGTTTTGCTGTGAGATTTGTATGGTTGCATGTGAAAATGAGAGCGCGAAACTTGGAGGAGAAGGAAAAATTGTGGAAATTGATGAAAATTTGTTCGGAAAAATGAAATATCGCAAAGGAAAAAGAGTGAAAGGAAACTGGGTATTTGGTGGCGTGCAAAGAGATTCCAAAAAATGTTTCTTCCGTGTGGTGCCAAATAGAACGAAAGTGGAATACTTTCAGTAATTCGTGAATGGATTTTGCCGGGAACCACGATAATTTCGGACTGTTGGAGGGCTTACAAATGTCTGTCGGATGAGGGATACAGACATCTCACAGTCAACCACAGTCTGACTTTTAAGGATCCCGAGACCAGTGCACACACTAATTGAATCGAAGGAACGTGGTCGGCCATCAAAAGAAGTTTGAAAGGTCACACGGCCCATGTGGAGGGTCAATTTGACTCATACCTTGCAGAGTATATGTGGCGTCGATCAAACGAACACAAAATGATCGACGCAAACTTCCAGGATAATCTCAAAGCAACTGCACGTGTGTATCCTCCACATGAATCGGATGACTAAAAAAAAGTGACGTAAGTGATTTTTTACAATTTTTAACCCTCTAACTGGATACCTTCCTCCTGAAAAAATATTCCGAAAGCGTTTAACTCTTATTTTGCGATTCCCTTCAAAAATGCAAGACTTCTTTCCTTTCCCCCTTTTAGAACTTGGGAGGTCGAACGGGGACAATTTTACGACCCAGTTCGGTCCCTTTGTAAAAATAAGAACCAAGAGATCAATCGTTTACAGCTAGCTGTTAAGTTGCCTTGGGCAATCTTCTTTGAAAGCGTAGTGGAATTCGGTGTTTTTCTTTCTCCTATATGTTCAGTCACAGTAAAATTAAAAACGAAATGAAAGGTAAAAAAAAAAAAAAAACTGAAATAAATAGTATGTTAGAAGTTGAAAAATAATTATATTTTCTTCAAAGAAAATTTATTTTTCTGTCATTTTTAAAAAAAAAAAAAAAAAAAAATTTTTGGTATTGCGATTTGAACCAGAAAAAAGCATCCTGTATTCATTTTTGAATATGAGGAGTAAGAAAACGCGCTCACTTTCCTGTTTTTTAAAAATTAATGAGGTAAAAAGAGCAAAGGCCCTATCTCATTTTTAAACAATATCACAATAAATATTACATACGATGATTATATTTATAAAATAAAACCGATCTTTCTCTATTCAGTTATATTTTTAATTTAAAATAGCATAAAAAAGGATTTCAATACTTTTAATTTATTTTAATTAAAATCATATAAAAGATATTTTTATGTTAATTGAATATTTTTCGGAAAAAATTTTAATTTTCCTTCCTAGTGTTCTCTTTTTCGAACTATCGGCATTTGTGATGGACATAACACACATTCAGTCAATAATTTTTAATTTTAATGGGGGGATATACTTCTTCAAATGCGCATGACAGTACTTCTAACCATTTTCTACTCAAGTTAAATTTCTTATCTTTCTGTTTCTTTTATTACAAGGAAAAATGTCACACATCGATAACTACATTTTCACACAATTCAGCCATTACAAATTCTATTGTGAGAAAAGTTCTCCCTAATTAATTTTGTCTTTCAAAACAGTACACTTAAAACAATTTTGTTCAGTGAAGTTAACCGACAGTTCCACAATGTATTCATACCAAATTTAAAAAACAAATTTAACACTTGAAAATGTATCCTGTATTAAATTTTTCAGTATACGCAAATATTTCCTGCTGTAGGAAAGATATATTATGAGATGTGGTGTGCGGTTGTGAAAGAATGTTTTCGTACGTGTAGACTATTTTTGAAAATTTAAATATCACTGAAGCTGATCATATAACTGCAAATGAGCCTTATTTTAGTGTGTGCTGGTATCAAAGTAAAACACTTTACAATATTAAACAGCCTATGATTTTATACTCAACATCAAACTATTCGCAAAATGGCTTACAACTTCTATTCAAATTGTAAAGAAACTGAAATATAAATATATCTTACTGCAGTCAAAAATATTCATAATATGTATATATCCTATTCCTCCACTTTTTTCAGTACATTTTAAAAACTGTAGCTGAATGCCATTTTTTATATTTATAAATGAGGCATAAAAGCTCACACAGTCGTAAAAATATCTTTATCATTTTTAAATACACTACTATAAAACGTATATGGATTGTAAGATCAGTCGTAAAATCCTAAAAGCTTTTAAAGGAGCTAAAAACATGTAATTTTGGATTGATAAAATGTTTAATATAATACACAAATATACATGTTATTAAACAAATACATTTGAAAAATTAAACTTCCTTCTGAAATAAACGTAATTGAAAGAAAAATGTTTAATTGCAAATGAGTGGAAATACATGTTTATCTAAGGGGTATCCCCAAAGTGAGGTAATCCTCAAACTTAAGACTCAAACTCAGAAGCACAACAATCCATGAGGACCAGGAACTACTATGCCCATCCCAATATACGTGACCATTGGGCGCTGAGGTGCATAAACAGATGTCCCGATTTGGTGGTCTGTCTGAAGAGAGACCTTCAGTGTTTAAGACCCGAAGCAAGCTTGGTACTCATTTATCGACCCAATGTAGCGGGGTTGAAAGGCAGAGTCGACCTTGCCCAGCCCGTTAATACAACCCCAGACCTGTGGTGTGGAAGCACTATACACTACCACTCGATCCTATTCGGTGAAAAATAAAACTTAATGTTAGAATCTTATATAATTCCCTAATGAATGAAGGAGTCCAAACTTTTTTTTCATGTAAACTGTTTAGACGGAAATGGTTAATTATGAACATTTCGCAAGTTGCATAAACTAAAATTAACGTTATAGTTTACATAAATTTTTAAGGGTGCAAAAGGTGTATTTTGGCTGCATGAATTAATTTTAAAAGGAATACGGTTACGAAAAAGTAGTACAAATCTATCTAAAGTAGGCTTGGTTACCTTAGATATTGTCAAACACAACAATGTATTGGAAGCCAATTCCACAATTCGTTGTTATAAAAATGTATGGAAAATTACAAGATTTATTTTTACATTTGTAATTTATATATATATATAATTTTTCCTGGGAGCTTTAAAAGCTAGAGCGGCATCGATCAAAACTGCGGTTCTCTCTCTGTTTTCCAGATCGCTCCTGACTAAGCCGGCTCTGCCATAGTAAGTGAAAAATGCCGGATTTTGTTTGTCAAGATCATTTTATAGCAGACTGCATTTTTTCATGTATTTTAGATGGTCGTTTTATATTTTTACATCAATATCTTAATGTCTGAATTTAAAATTACATAAAATTCTTGACATTCGCATCAATGACCATGATAATTTTTATTAGTATATGAATGTGTCATCAAACGATTACATGACTAATATTAACACATTATTTTAACCATTTAATTAATATTAAGTATAACAGAACTCACACAAATTTTCTAAATTTTAAAATAAATATTTTGAAAACTACTTCAGATATACTCAAAATTTTTTATTCCTACGCTTTAGCTTCTCAGTTTTTCTTCTCTATGTAAGAATTTATTGTAATTGTTTATTCATCATTTTTTTTAGTCTATTTTTTGCTCTTAGCATGCGGTTTTCAACTGAATTGTATGAAATCTTTGAAATATATTAAATGAATGATTGAATATTAACGTCGCACTGTTCAGCTACACGAGGGCTTTTGGCGACGGACCACGTAATTTTGAACCATGGTCAAGTGACGTGGACGACACCTGAGCTGGCACCCCCTCTCCTAACTACCACACCACACCAACGGGAGGACGTTTCAGCTCTCGACAGATTTAACGTGCATCGTTGCCCTACACGGCGGGTCTTTAGTGGTACTGGGATCGAACTCGTGACCAGACAAGCCACGATCCGATACCTATACCACTCGGCTACCGCGGCCACCATGTATTTATGTAAATTTCTAGAAATACATCATTAGAATCTTATGCAACCTACTTTCCTAGAGAAATGTTCTTATTTGTTACATCTTCAATAAACATTTTAGACTAGAAGTTATATAAAAAGATTGCAGATTACATTTTAAAATTGGATAACTTGCTTCATATACTGAATTGCTTTTTTGGGAAAAATGTTGTCTTTAACTTGTTTATTCATTTGTAGGCTAATAATTTACCTCCTAAAATTTCAAAAGAAATGCTTTAAAATAACAAACCATATTTTTTAAACAAAAATGTACATAAAAAATTAATTTTATATCATAGGTAAATCCTCTCCAAAAAAATATGTATATTCTACTCTAATTTCCTACTCACTCAAAAATATATATTTTTCAAATGTAAATTTTCTGCAGGAGTACATCTCCATTAGAATTTTGCAGTATCTACTCTCCAGCATTATTCTTCCTATTATTTCGTATTTATAAGAAAGATGAATGTCTTCAACTTTTTTACACTAACTAGGATTGTTGAAAATTATGGATTTATTGCAAGCATTAGTACATTTTATTGAAGCATTTTCATTGGATATTTTCTTTCATAAAATACAAATGCAAGAAATTTAAAATTTTATATGAACACTAATTATACAATGTTTAAAAAGAAAAAGATATCGAATTTTACGCTATGAACTCTGTTACAAATGATAATTTATTTAGTTTTTAAGCAAGTTAGAAGCTTTAATGGCAACTTTGTGAAGAAGCATTTTTTTTAACTAATTACTTTTAAGACCATTGTTCTGTTACAGAAATTTCTGTGAAAAACACCATAACAAAAATTTATTTATTGGGGATGAATTTACATACAAAATTTTTGCTTATTTTGTATGATAATGAAAAAATATCATTCCAAAAATGCATCAAATGTTTAAACATTTTCTTTCAAAATCTCTCTCAATAGAAATAATACTATTTCAAACCACATAAACATAAAATTTAATTTAATCATCCTAAAAGTCAATTATTTAGAAAATTATGATACATTTAAGCTTCTTTAGAAACTAATAGAAACCTTGTTGCATCAATAAATATCAAGTTTTATTCCTTTCCTCACATATTCGCATTACTACTATAGCATTACTTCTTGGATTCTTACTGTTCAATGATATAGGATTTTTCCTGCGACTCAATCATCTAGGATTCTTCCTAGACACAAAAATCCCTTTTTCCCCTATCGAAAAAATCCCTATTTTCTCTTGATTTTCCTGCCCCCAACGCTATGTCTAACGGAAAAACGTATAGGTAAAGACAGAACTACTTTTCTAGGCACAAGGATATGCTTTCATTACGCATTACGCATGCGCAGGGTTTTTTTTCGAAGCTATGATGGATAAATTCTATCCACTTTATCTCGTAATTTCTCTTGCTGAAAATATTTAACTTCTCCTCTAAATTTTTTAAAAGTGTTCCTATAAATTTCTATACTTTTTACCATCAATTGCAACTTTTCAAAATGCCCAGTCCAATTTTCGAGTGAGTGAAGATTAACGTCGCACTGTTCAGCTGCACGAGGGCTTTTGGCGACGGACCACGTAATTTTGAACCATGGTCAAGTGACGTGGACGACACCTGAGCTGGCACCCCCCTCTCCTAACTACCACACCACACCAACGGGAGGACATTTCAGCTCTCGACAGATTTAGCGGGCATCGCTGCCCTACACGGCGGGTCTTCAGTGGTACTGGGCTCGAACTCGTGACAAAGCCAGCCACGATCCGATGCCTATACCACTCGGCTACCGCGGCCCCAGTCCAATTTTCGAAGCTCACTCCTAACATCCAATCAAAGCCTCTCTCCAACAGTCTTGCGCAAGTGGCATGTAATTTACGGAGTTCCTGTCCCTATATGGGGGACGTACCTCCTCATCAGAATTGATAAATTTATGCTTAAGTTTTATTATTAACGAAAAATAAATAGGATACAACCTGCATACTTGGTGACAAGAGCTAGAGTGAAAAATACATGAGAAAACCACAAATACAAATGAGAGATACAGGCACCATCTATTAGCATAAGAACAAAATCCTGTTAGCATTAGATATTAAGTCATAATCTTTAACACTTTCCCTTGTTAACTGGATTTTGTCAAAACAGTCCCATTTGATTACACAATGTCAATAGTCTGGACTTCATCAAGGGTTTTGTCAGAATGTCAGAGACTTGTTTCTCAGTTGACACTTGTTTCACATTTAATTTTTCCTCTAAGACTTTCTCGCGCACAAAGGTTTTATTTCTATGTGTTTTGTCCTTCGATGAGATTCAGGGGTTGTGTGACAACTTTACTGCTGCCCTGTTGTCCACTTGAAGTGTGGGAATTTCCCTCAAGTTCACTATGCCCTGAATCAGTCTGCAGAGCCAAATTACTTCTTTGGCTGCCTCTGATGCTGCTATAACTTCAGCTTCAGTTGTTGAAGTGGCAACAATTGCTTGCCTTTGGCTGCGCCATGAGATAGCTCCTCCAGCATATATCATAACATATCCCGAGGTTGATCGACTTGTTTTGGTACATCCACCAAAATCTGAATCACTGTAACAATGAAGCAGACCTTTTGTCTCTGTAGCATGATATGTTATTCCATATCCAACTGTGCCAGCTATATAGCGGAATACTCTCTCTTCACTATCTTCTGCAGATGGGTTTTCAAGTGATCTCGAAAGAAATCCTACACTATATGCAAGGTCTGGCCTGGTTCCCACCATCAGATACATAAGGGCACCAACAGCTTGCCTATATGGAAAATCAGAGTTTTTGGTTTCAGACTTTTGCAATCTGCAATCCTTTAACATGGGCGTTGCCACAGGTTTGCATTCCTCAAATCCAAAACATTTAAGTATTTTTCTAGCATATCCTTTTTGATTGATAGTTATTGAGTTGTCTTTATGATGCTCAATTTCAAGACCTAGAAAACAGGAAACTTTTCCTACTGATATCTTGAATTTTGTTTTCAGCTCCTTGATGAACATTTCAGAATCTTGTTGGTCAGTTGCAGCAATTAATCCATCATCAGCATACAACACTATCAATAATTTTCTACCTTTTCTTTCCCGAATGTATAGGCATGGATCAGCTTCACTTGCTTTAAAGCCAAGATCTGTTAAAAATTGACCAAAACACTTGTTCCAACAGCGTGGTGATTGTTTTAAACCATACAGGCTGCACTTGAGTTTACATACTCTTCCTGAGCCATCTTTGAAACCTTCTGGTTGTTTCATAAATATGGTTTCCTCCAGATCTCCATAAAGGAATGCTGTTGATACATCAAATTGAGTCAAGTGCATCCTTTCTTCAGCTGCAATGCTTAAAACTGTCCGTATTGTTCCCAATTTGGCTACTGGGCTGTATGTTTCACTGTAATCAATGCACTGGCGTTTACCAAAGCCTCTTGCAACAAGTCTTGCTTTATATTTATTTATGCTGCCATATGGATTTGTTTTGAGTCTATAAACCCACTTACAGGGTATTGCTTTAGCTCCAACTGGTAGGTCTGATAGCTCCCAAGTATAATTTTCACTTAATGAATTCATTTCACTCTCCATGGCTTTCTTCCAGTTTGTGCTGTCCTTGGAGTTTATTGCTAATTCATATGTTTCAGGATTATAGTCATCTAAATATGACTCTACTTCCATAATATGATCCTCAAACCGTTTTGGTTTCTGCAGAAGTGAGCGGTTCCTCAACTGTCTATCTGATGTAGGTTCAGCATCTCCTTCCCTATCAGTCTCAGAATCACTTAAGTCTTCTTGGCTTAATGTCTTTTCTATAGGATTGTCCTCAATTTTTATCAGATGCTCTTCATACTTTCCCTGATTTGTATCTCCTCTTATCCTGTCTTCTAATTTTAATTCTGTACGGTCATCACACTTCTCTGCTTTTTCTTGAAAAATTACATCTCTAGATAAAATTACTCTGTGTTCTTTCTTTAACCAGATTCTGTATCGTTCATCTCCATCATATCCCACAAGGTACTCTTGGAAGGCCTTCTTGTCCATTTTCCTTCTCTTCTGAGCTGGAAGATGAGCATAGCATGGAGATCCTATTAGGCGCAGGTGTTTTAACCGGGGTTTCTATTTGAGCCAAAGCTCATATGGACTTGTATTTTGTATTGACGACTTTCCTGTTATGTTTAGTATATATTGCCGCACGCATAATTTGCTACAGGTCCCGATAGCCGAGTTGGCAGAGCGTTGGACTGAACTTCCTCAGGTCTCGGGTTCGAATCCCGGCCCCGGCAGATTTATCCAAAGACTGGAATTTTGTTCTCGTTTTTAATGTATTGTTTCTCTAGGTTCTAGATGAATCCAGATCATTCTTTAGAGTGCATACTGGGTATTTCTCGAATATTCCGAAGTGTATAAAAGCAGAGTTCATCGCCAGTTGGGCATGTTCTCAGTCCAGTGTTGTACGAGCTCCCAGCGTTAGAATAAATCTAATTGTTTGTTTATAATTGAACTGTGTACTTCTTTCGAACTCCGTGACAAGTTTGGTGGAAGCGCGGGGTACAATTACGTCAAACGTGGATAATAGCGACAACCTTCGCAGGAGCCTCCGGTTAAGAGGATTATCCCCCGAATTCGGACTGTTAAAAGAAAATAGTAGGAAGAGGACAAAAATGCCGACCGAGCAAGAAGTCAAGCCCGCTGTAGTAACACCTTCGTTACAGCAATGGAGGAGCCCATCGACCTTCCGAGGAGCGCCTGGGGAAGACCCTCTCAAATGGCTTATAGAGTACGATCGAGTAGCCAACTTTTAACAAGTGGGATGACATGATGTGCCTGGCTAACGTTTATTTCTTTCTTGACGGTACTGCGAGACAGTGGTATGTCAACAACGAAGACGCCTTAGATTCCTGGGAAGCGTTTAAAAATGGACTAAGTGGACTTTCGGTGACCGTCAAAAATATACCAGAGAAGGGCAGAACAACTAAAATGCCGAGCCCAGCGTTCAGGCGAGGAGTACACAGTCCTACATACAAAGTGTATTAGGACTTTGCCAAGAGGTAAATCCTCTGATGAGAGAAGACGAAAAAAGTGTCACACCTAATGAAAGGTGTTGCTGAGGATATTTATCAGGCCCTGTGTTGACGAGAGAAATCAACGACACAGCAAGTTTTATCAAATGGTGCAACTATATCGAAGATATGAAGCAGAAGAGAGTTGGTCGACCGAGATTTGAAAGGCTTCCAAACGTCGTACCGGTTGCATCCCTGACGGATGAGACTGATTTGGTCTCTCTTATTCGCACAATCGTACGAGAAGTCCATCGACTAGTTAACCAGACGCAAGAATCTTTGGACTCCGATCCCCAATCCTTAGAAGAGATCGTTCAAGACGAAGTTGAAAGGGTTTTGGCCCCAGTGTCAACAAAACCTACAGAAACTAGACCACGACCAACATACGCCGCTGTAACCAGGAAATACAGAGCTCCTGTTCAGAAATTTCCCCTGAACCAAAAAAACAGATGTGTGGAGAACGGCTGACAACAGACCTGTTTGTTTCCACTGCGGACGTCCTGGACATGTAATGCGCTACTGCCGAGAGAGAAAGGCTGTCTTTGACAACTCTCTCGAAACCGCCGACGGAACTTCGACGACGTTGGCACTGAAGAAGAAATACGCCGACCAAACTCTTCTCGCCGTTTTACTCCAAGTCCCAAGTAGAGGCCGATCCCCAATACGTCGTTACAGATCCCCGTCGCCATATCGCCGATCCAGTCAGTCGCCAGGCCGTAGGAGCGAGGAAAATAAAGAGAGCGACCTTCCGGAGGTGAGGCCGCGTGTACTGGAAATCCTCCGTCGACCGCCAAGATGACTGGTAACCAACTAGACGTAATAATAGATAAGAAGCCGATACGTGCTCTAGTAGATTCTGGGGCATCGTTTTCGTCATATCCGATAATTATCGCCGATTTTTAAAGAAAGTTCTGTTTTGCTGATGCCAAGAGCGTTATGCTGAAAGTTGCGGATGGAAATTTTGTTCGGCCGATAGGGAAATGTGTTTTACGTGTCCGTATAAAACAATCGAGAACTGCCTTTTGAATTTATTGTTTTATCACATTGTAGCCATGACGTCATCCTAGGATGGGACTTTTTAGAGGCGTCTCAAGCCGTTATAGACTGTGGACAAAATGAACTTGTTCTAGAAGACATCTGTCGAGACTCCACAGCGCCTGACGCCTGAATTTGTATGCCACCAGAGACTATACACTTAAGCCGCATTCTTTAACTAGAATAACAGTATCAGGATATCAAACCCGAGGAGACATAAATGTAGTTCTAGACGGCAGCAAACATTTGCTCTTCGAGAAAAATATTGCTACACCGTCCATGGTATCCACATATCGTAACGGAAAAAGTGATGTCTGGGTTACCAACCTGCAGTTCCGAAACCAAATCATCCCTAGAGGAATGTGCATAGGCCAAGCTGAACCACTAAATGAAGGGCATCTATGTGTTATTTCCGGCACATCGGGTTGCTTGATGACCAGCAAGAAACTTCGAGTCACAGATGAATTTTTCGTTAATGATGTCACCCGAGTTAAGTGACGAACAGAGAAACAAGCTATCCGAACTACTCCGGAAATTTTCTGGGCTTTTTCACGAAGACCGACAAGTCGACAGCCGCGAAGACGAATGTGAAACACAGGATTTTTACTGGTGATCATGCTCAAATCAACCAACGAGCCTACAGAGTCTCGCCGACTGAAAGACTCATCATTCATGAAGAGGTTCAGAAAATGCTTGATGAAGGTATCGTCCAACCCTCTGAAAGTCCTTGGTCATCACCCGTTGTGCTCGTAAGAAAAAGACGGTAGTTGGCGTTTTTGCGTCGATTATCGCAAGCTGAATAGCTTCACGAAAAAGACGTTTATCCTCTGCTCGTATTGACGATACGCTCGACTGTCTGAAAGGTGCCAAGTTCTTTTTCTTCCATGGATCTCCGATCTGGTTATTGGCAAATAGAAATAGACGAAGCGGATCGTGAAAAGACGGCATTTATTACCCCCGAAGGCTTATACGAGTTTAAAGTCATGCCATTTGGTCTCTGTAATGCACCTGCGACCTTCGAGAGAATGATGGACAATTTGCTACGCCATTTTAAACCTAGATGACATAATAGTTACCTAGATGACATAATAGTGTTCTCAGAAACTTTTGAAGACCATCTTATACGATTAAGACTTGTTCTAAAAATGTGTTCAGGAAGCTGGTCTTAAATTAAATTCAAAGAAGTGTCTTTTGCTGCCCAAGAAGTAAAGATTCTAGGCCATCTTGTATCTAGTAATGGCGTTCGTCCCGATCCCGACAAAATAAAAGCCGTAAGAAATTTTCCCACTCCAAAGAATATACATGACATACGAAGTTTTCTGGCCTTTGTTCATACTTTAGAAGATTTATTAAAGGTTTCTGTTATCTCGCCGAACCTTGCAGTCGTTGCTGAAAAGTGGCGTGGAGTTTCATTGGGGTCCTGAAGAGGTGGAAGCATTTCACAGTCTTAAGAAAGCACTTACTTCGGATCCACAGTATTGGGGATGTACGACGAAAGAGCTTCTACAGAAATCCATACTGATGCAAGCGGGTACGGTATCGGAGCTGTCCTAGTACAAATTCAGAATAATGTCGAGAAAGTTATAGCATACGCTTCTAGAACTCTGACAAAAGCCGAAAAGAATTATTCCACCACAGAGAGGGAATGTCTTGCCATCGTATGGGCTACCAACAAATTCCGGCCGTACATATTCGGAAAACACTTTACTGTTGTAACTGACCATCATTCCTTGTGCTGGCTCATGAATTTAAAGGATCCTTCAGGAAGGCTTGCCAGATGGGCCCTCCGACTTCAAGAGCATGATTTTGACGTAAAAATATAAAACCGGTAAGAAGCATAGTGACGCCGACGCTCTTTCGAGAAATCCAGTGGAAGAGGAAACGGAAACACCAGACAAATTTTTTGCAGTCACGACGAGTATGAACCTTGCGATGGAACAGAAAAAAGATCAAGACCTTGCGAAATTAAGACTTTTGAGCAACTCATCCAAAAACGAAGAATTCAGATTCATCGACGGTATCCTTTGCAGGAAGAATTTTGATCCAGATAGAAAGTTGTGGTTACCAGTCATTCCTAAACATCTACGAGCAGACATACTAAGGCACTTTCATGACGCCCCCACCGCAGGACACCTTGGCTTCACGAAAAAGAAAACTAAGAGAAGTTGTCCATGTACTGCGTATGAAACCGTACCATGATCCCGCCGAGCAAATCGAAACCGAGGATATTCCTCCCAAAGAATCATACAAAGGACCCATCACTCGTTCCAGAATAAAGACCCTTGAACAAAGTGACAGCGGGGCGCTGTCTTCTTTTTCGAGGGGAGCAATGCCGCACGCATAATTTGCTACAGGTCCCGATAGCCGAGTTGGCAGAGCGTTGGACTGAACTTCCTCAGGTCTCGGGTTCGAATCCCGGCCCCGGCAGATTTATCCAAAGACTGGAATTTTGTTCTCGTTTTTAATGTATTGTTTCTCTAGGTTCTAGATGAATCCAGATCATTCTTTAGAGTGCATACTGGGTATTTCTCGAATATTCCGAAGTGTATAAAAGCAGAGTTCATCGCCAGTTGGGCATGTTCTCAGTCCAGTGTTGTACGAGCTCCCAGCGTTAGAATAAATCTAATTGTTTGTTTATAATTGAACTGTGTACTTCTTTCGAACTCCGTGACAATATATGGCAGAGTTAACTAATTCAGCCCAGATAGCTGCAGGGAAACTGACCTCAGGATTTGAATATTTGAGTGTTCTGGCCATTTCAATGGTGGTTCGCATTTCTCGTTCACTGGCTCCATTTTGTTCTGGGGTGTAAGGTGCTGGGAGCCTTTGAGTAATTCCATTTGAATGCAAAATTTCATGAACATCTTTGTTATCAAATTCTCCACCATTATCGCAGAGGAATTCTTTCACAGAATATCCCAGTGTCCTTGTATGTGCAAGCATGTGCTCCAACACCTTTTTTACTTCTGACTTCTCTTTTATTAGGTAACCATAGCGAAACTTTGTAAAGCTGTCTTTGAATACAACCAAGTACTTTTTCTTCTGAAATAACTCATCAAATGGTCCACAAACATCTGCAGAAATCAGTTCACCAGGCTCAGAGGCTTTCTCCCTGGTGCCAAATGATAGTCTGTGTGCTTTGCCGTAAATACATGGCTCACATAATTCCTTATCTAGCTTGATGTGGATGCCTAATTCCTTCTCAAGCATGTTTCGGATGTGACGTTTATTTTGGTGGCCCCATCTTTCATGATACAACTGTAGCAAAGAGCTGTCTGCTATAACAGTATGAACTTCTATCATTTCTTTGGGCAAAATTGGTTCAAAATTTGCTTTGAATAAGGAACCATTTACATTGCGAGAGCCATAGAGCACCACATCATCATTGACTTTTAACCAGCACTCAGGGAGTCGACACAAATTCACTGTTTGGGTTTCTGTTTTGAGTGGCAAGTACAGAGAATAAATTTCTATTAATCTTTGGAACATACCAAACATCTTTTAGAACGACTTCCTGGCATTTTCCATTAATGGTCCATTTTACTTTTATTGTGCCTTTTCCAAGGGCAGCTAATGTTTCATTTCCTGCAGCTTTAATGCCACAAGGACTATCAAATTTTATGAAGTCAACAAAATATGTGTAGCAGTTCGTAACATGCCTAGTAGCTCCATTGTCAATCCAATATGATGTCAGGCTAGTCTCTGATATGTACAGACTTCCTCAGATATAGACATCAATGCTATGTTCGCTGATACTGTATTTGATTGTGTATCACTTAATTTATTCTTTGATGGTCTTCGATCTGAAATCCACTTTCTACAGTCTTTTACCCAATGTCCTTTTCGTTTACAGTAATTGCAGCTATCTTCTTTTCTTGACTTGGACTTATATTTGCCTTCTTGTTTGGGCCTTTCTGATTTTGTAGCTATTAAGGCTTCTTGGGCTTTTTTGCTACTGTCTTCAACTTTAGTAAAATTTCTTTCAAACATACACAGCTGCACTGTCAATTCTTCAAATGACTTCTTGTCATCTTTAGCCAACAACATCCAACTGGATTTAAAGGTTTCAAACTGGCAAGCCAAAATATGTAAAACTTTACAGACTAGCATCAAATCTGGCAATTTACTTTCCTCTCTTGCCTCAAGTCCGTTATTCAATTCATTCCAAAGATTTCTTAGCTTTGCAATGTGTGTGGAGATATCCTCTCCTGGAACCCAGCTGAATGCAAAAAACTCTGTGCAAATTTTAAACAACTGATCTTTTGAAGTTGCTTCAAACTGCTTCCTCAATGATTCCCAAGCTTCAAAGGCTGTCTCCTTGTCCATAATCTTTTGATACACAGCATCAGTGACAGTACTTGCTATCATTGATTTCGCATAACTATTTGCTTTTCTGTACAAATCGCAGCGTTTTTTATGCTGTTTTCTTACATATTCTTGAGCATCAGCATCTATGGATTCTGGCTTTTTCAGCTTGCCATATATGACCTCGATCGCTCCTTCGTGGTAGTCAAGTAGGTCGCGGATCTTCCGTTTCCACATCGGCCAATCTATTTCTCCGGTCAAAAGCTTAATATGACGGCTGAAATCCATACTTATTTCCTTTCTAGAAAATTTAGACTTGCAAGTTTCTTAAATAATCCGTATTACTATCTCTAGGCTAAACAACAACCCTCTTCTGTTTCTTCCTCGATCGCTCCAAAATGGCGGCACGATCACGCCACCTTCCCGCCAAACTACCGATCGGCGAAACTTTGCCGCGACTTGTTGCCTCCAAGAAATATCTCTGCCTTTTCTATCATAAAAGACTCATAGCTTTGATACTTCAAGCATGGTTTAAGCTTGTGCTGGTACCCATAACCTGTTTAAGTTTTATTATTAACGAAAAGTAAATAGGATACAACCTGCACACTTGGTGACAAGAGCTAGAGTGAAAAATACATGAGAAAACCACAAATACAAATGAGAGATACAGGCGCCATCTATTAGCATAAGAACAAAATCCTGTTAGCATTAGATATTAAGTCATAATCTTTAACAATTTAGAGTCGAATTAATGGGGTGACAAAGTATAAGAGAAAAATTTAATAAATGGATGATATAATTAAGATGGGCAGAACATATCTGCTGAAAAACAGTGGCGGACGAAGTCCGCTCACCGATGGAAGAACTGCCCTGCTTGCTGCGTTTTGATTGGTCGAAGCCAATCGACGCAGAAAATAGGGGCGTGGAAAAGGATTGGGTCGATCCGAAAATAAACGACCCGAAAACAAGGAGATCTTGGAATTCCAAGATCCCAGAGAATAAAGAGGGGGAGAAAAATTTTGAATAAAATTTAAATGAACCAACTTGCACATTGGCAATAAAAATGGGGGGAGGGACCAAAAAACAAGAGAGTAAAGGACTGATCATGGTATAAGAAATTATATAACGCAATGAAGTCATATAAGTGATAAAACATGATGATAATTGATAAAAGGAAACAAGGAATATCCAGTTCTCAAAAATATGACGATCGTTCGGAAGAGTGATTTAATTTATGATTGCTGGATGTGAAACGAATTTTATAAGAATACTAGATAGAAAGTACCGTGCCTCCATCTGGTGGCCGGAAAGGAAAGCAGAAGCGAGAACAGCCGCAAAATTGAATCCGATCGGTAATGTAAAAAAAACAGTTGGAGTTTTAGACGACATTCAGAAGCTTCGTTTAATTAGCGAAATTCAATGTTTGGCTCTTAAAGCCTCGCGGAAGTCGATTAGACTTCAAAATAGAGAGTTTAAGGACTACATTGAACAGTTAAAACGCTTAAATCAAAATAAGTTCCCCACTACACCCTCTCCTTCGAAAGCGGAGAGAGGTACGCAAAAGCGCTCCACGACTTCTGTTCCAGGCACGTCAGGGAAAAAACAACGCGCCGGCGAGTGTAAGCGATCCGGCAATACAACACCCCCTCCAACCGCCGTTGTAGAGGAATCCCTCTCGGCGATGGAGGACGATAGCTCGGCCGACGAGAGCAGCTCGGAAGCCACTACCACGAAGGTAACCGGCCCGATCGACGCACAGAGCGCGCGGGTAGTTACTGCCAATGGCACCGGCGACCTCACCGACATGGAGGGCGATGATTTTACTGTCGTCGCTCGCAAAAAGAAAGTCGTTTCCATCGTTATCGATGCAAGCCAAAACACCACCGGGCTGCTCAATACATTGAGTGAGCTTTTAGGTACTTCTCTCGAGGGGCGTTTTGAAAGCGGGAAGCTTCGGGTCTTTCCCAAAACGATTCTTGAGCATAGAAAGCTCCAATCTTTTTTAGCTATAAAAAAGATGAGGTCCCATACTTTCGAGATGGCGAACAGCAAACAGCTTAAAGCTGTCATTAGAGGACTACCAACTGACTATGATCAGAAGGAAATAGCCTCAGAACTTAAGGGATTCGGGTTCGAACCCAGCCACATTTCTATTCTACGCAATAGAAAAAATAATACAAACATGCCACTCTTTTTGGTAGTTCTCAAGAGAAACGAGGAAAATAAGCAAATTTTCCAAATCACGAATATTGGGTTTTTCCGTGTCGTGATAGAACCTTTAAGGGGCTCCTCGATGCCTCCTCAGTGTTACCGCTGCCAGGAGTTTTATCACCACTCCCGACTCTGTAATAGAGCACCCAAATGCTTGAAATGTAGTGGTAGCCATCTCACCTCAGATTGCAAAAAATCCACTAAATCCCCAGCTAAATGTGCAAACTGCGGCGGACTTCATCCAACCAATTTTTTAGGATGCCCCAGCAATCCCATCAACAGGAAACAACACAAAAATCAACCAAATAAAAACATCTGGACGGAGAAATCCAAGGAGCGCACGCAAAAGTCCACATCACGCCAACAGAAGCCGTCTTATGCTTCGGTAACGGCTCAGAACACCTCGACAAACAACACATTTGATGCCAATGCGATCATGCAACAAATGGGGCAAATGATGACACAGTGGGGAACTATGATTGCTTTCCTACAACAAAACCAGAAAAATTAATGTTCAGCGCGTTTAATAGTAACACTCTTAGAGTTTACAGTTGGAATGCAAATGGTGTTAAAAAGAATTTAGAAGAACTCAAAGAAAGCATCCTTTTTCATAACCCCGACTTATCGGGATCCAAGAAACACATCTTCGTCCTCCGGACCGAATTAGCATTCCAAATTACACTTGTCACAGAAGTGATAGGCTCACACACAGAGGCGGGGGCTCTGCCATTTTTGTAAAAAACTCCATCTAGCACCACGCCATCCTTAGTACTTCAAACACGTTTGAAAATACAACGATCATAATTCAACTAGGAAACAACACCAAAGTCACTATGGCGTGTATATATAAACATCCACATGGCTCCATTAATGTTACGGAACTCGATGCTATTCTCGCCCATAATAATAGAACCTTTCTCTTTGGAGATTTCAATGCAAAACACTTGAGTTGGAACCCAGGGAAAAGCAATGCCACTGGTAATATTCTTAGCAATTGGGCGGTCAGCTCAGCTATTGATATTATCGCTCCAGACACTCCAACACATTTCAATCACAACGCTCCAAGCACTGTTATTGACATCGGCTTTGCAGCTGATTTCTCACACTCTAACGTTTTTACTGTAAATGAACTTAGCAGTGACCACAATCCAGTTATTTTCGATTTCGTAACTAATTGTTAATTACCACCTTTACTTCAAACACTTAAAACTACTAACTGTATTAAATTTCAAGAAATTCTCCACTACAACATGCCAGGAAATCCTATGGTAGATAATTTGGATCAGGCCGTTCAAAATTTCAGCAATATTGTCTCGGATGCTATTAATACTTCCACTAGAATATCTAAAACTTCACACCTCCACCTTCCTATTAACATTAGAGAGCTCATTAAAACTAAAAATAGATTCCGTAAACTTTGGAACAACACGAGATACCCCCTTTATAAAATGGAAGTGAATGCTCTCATTAGGCAGATTAGGATCGAAATCAGCGAACATAAAAACAGGACCTGGAAAAATCTTCTTTCCTCGTTAAATGTTGAGGACAATTCTCTGTATAATTTACATAAAAGAATTACAAAAAAGCATACAGTCATACCACCTCTCCATGGTCCAAGTAGTATGGCTTACTCTGATTTCGAAAAAGCGGAGGCTTTTAAAGACACACTTGAAGTCACTTTTCAAGAAAATGCTGAACCTTATAGTGACGACAAAATTGAGGAAGTCGAAAGTTTAGTGAATCACTATTTCGACAACTTCAACACTCATATCCCTCCCCTCACTTCGCCCTTAGAAGTACAAGGCATCATTAAAAAAATTATCAAATAGGAAGTCACCCGGCCCAGATCAGATTCCAAATATTGCTTTAAAATATCTTCCTATTAATGCTATTACTCACTTAACTAAAATTTACAGCAGGGGCCTCATTAACTGCCACTTTCCTACACAGTGGAAAATAGCAAATGTAGTCATGTTGCCAAAGCCAAACCAAGATCATAAACTTAGTCAAAATTATAGGCCAATTCCTTTATTAAATACCACTGCTAAGATTTTCGAAAGAATTATTTTAAATAGGATCAAAACTAACTGCAAAGCCATAGATTGCATTCCCCCGGAACAATGCGGGTTCCGGGAGGGCCATTCTACGCTACACCAATTGATACGTGTCACTAATATTATAAATGAAGGCTTCGCTAGCAAACTATACACTGTTGGTGTCTTTTTGGATGTCAAAAGGGCATTCGACAAGATGTGGCATGATGGCCTCACTTACAAAATGATAAAACTCAAATTCCCTGCATATTTAATTAAAATTATTTACAATTATTTACACAACAGAACCTTCCGGGTTCGTGTAAATAACACATTCTCTGAAACGGGTTTTTGTCAAAGTGGAACCCCGCAGGGTTCGGTTCTATCCCCGTATCTTTACAACATATTCACATATGACTTTCCAGATCACCCCACCGTCAGTACTTGTCTATTCGCAGATGACTCGGCGGCGCTCACCCAGGGTGTCCAACTCAATTACACTATTAAAACTATGCTACGCTTCCTCGACATACTAGAGAATTGGTTGACAGACTGGAGAATAGCTATAAATGTAGAAAAAACACAAGCCATTGTTTTCAGAAAATGGGGCGTCATTGACCCCCAAGCTGAACTCACACTTTTTGATGACAACATTCATTGGGTCCCGGTCGTACGTTACTTGGGCTTACATATTGATAGTCGACTAACTTACAAGAAACATATTGATTATCTTTCGGACAAATTCTGGGGTAGAATAGCGTTAGCTATCTCCCTTATTGGGAGAAGATCTCCTCTCTCCCTGGAAAATAAAGTAATTCTTTACAAGCAAATTCAGCGTCCAACAATAACGTATAGGACCCCGTATGGGGGGCCGCGGCCCCGACCCACACAAAACGCATTCAAATCATTCAAAATAAAATTCTTAGAATCATTACTAACGCACCTTGGTACGTTAGAAATAGTGTCATTCATCACGACTTACACATGGAGCCGATCGATAATTGCATCACTAGAACTTCTAGAAATGTTTTTACTTCAATCCAAAATCACAACAACCCAGTAATTAAAGCACAAACACTTTTCACGTATCCTCACTCTAAACTAAATTTTGCTTACAAAACTACTAAATGGAATCTGCCCTTGAAACCGCCGTAATTACAACAAAAATACTTAATTGCTACACTTCACAACATTCAAATGCATTTGCCTCTCATCAGAACTGGGATCAGTGTGAAAGCTGGCTCCAGCTTCGTTACACCTGCTGTGACGTCTGTAAGTTTCCCTTGCAGACTCCTTTCTTTTTCATTCTAGCTGCAAAAAAATAGCAGCATTTTCCTTCCCACTGCGTTTTTGGTGCTCCTCGAAAGCCCTCCCCCTTCCTGCGCTCTTCCATTCTCGTCCTCATGACGTACTCTAGTTTCGTCCTCGTTCGGCCGTTTTCTTCCTCCAGCCTCCCCCGCAGGGGGAGTGATTTCAGATACTGGTCTCTCTTTCATCCTTTTCTCCACGATTTTGGGTATAAGCGATTTATTTTGCTGGCACCCGTCTCATCTAATTTTCGATTCGAATCCAATCGGGTCACCCTCTCGGATTCCGACCGCGGTGAACATTGCTTCAGAAGAACATTAAATCCGCGACTCTCGGCGCGGAGCTAGGATTTACTTGTTACGGTGAGAGTTTTTAGTTTTAAGTAGAAAGTTTAAAATTAAATGAAGTTAAAATTAAAAATTAATTTAAGTTCCCAATGATAAAAAGCTAAATTTAGACCCTAAGCCTTTTGGCTTGGGGAAAATTTATAAATTCGTGATCAAGAAGCGCTCTAGGGCGCTTTTGAGACGACGGCACTGCGGGATCGTATGCAGGCTGGTTACTTAGTTCATTGGGAACGTTAGGAAGTTTATCAAAGAACCTTTTAGAAAGGTCCTTTATATGTGGTAAAAATGGTTTAATTTTTAGATCACGATATATGACCTCATTGCGTACGAACCAGGGAGCATTAACAATTTGTCTCAAAAATGAGTTCGTCAGCGTGTGTAATTTCTTTAAATGACACATGCCAGCGGATCCAAATATTTGTGATCTGTAACACATGACCGGTCGGATGATAGATTTGTAGAGCAAAACCTTGTGTCGGATCGCAAGTTTACTCCTTCTGGAGATGAGTTTTTTAAGCATAGCATGAACAGAGATCGCTTTTTTGCGAGTCTGTTCGATATGATAGGCAAAAGTTAATTTTGCGTCTAAAAACAACCCTAGGTATTTTGCAACATTTACCCAGGGGAAGGGTTGGCCAAAAATAGTTACGGGAGTTAGTCCAACGGGTAGTTGGGATCTTCTCGTAAACATGAGGCAGGCACTTTTAGAGGCGTTAACTTTTATTTTCCAGTCGTTGAGCCAGAGTTCAAGCAAGGAAATGTGGTGTTGCAGATTAGAGATTACAACGGAAAATCTCTTATTCTGCGTGATGACGGCAGTATCATCTGCAAACATTGCTAAATGCGATGAACCAGTTTGCGGGATGTTATTTACATACAGAGTGAAAAGCAGAGGCGAGCTTAGACTACCTTGCGGTAGGCCGCTTCTGATTGGTCTAGGAGAGGAGAGAATCCTGTCAACTCTCACTCTGAATGATCTATTGGATAGGAAGCTATGAATGGACTTGATCAAGGGAGCCGGAAAATCAAGTCGTATGATCTTGATTAATAAGCCATCATGCCAAATTTTATCGAAGGCTTTGGCTATGTCCAGAAAAAGTATACCCGTGGCGTCGTATTTTTCGAAGCCGCTATGAATCAACTCCGTTACTCTGAGCAGTTGGTGAACTGTAGAGCAATGGGGGCGAAAACCGCACTGCTGCGGGATAATCATATTAGAAGCAGCGCAGTGTTGTTTCAACAGTCTTGCGCGTGTACCCCCATTGGTTCCTTCCACCGATTTCTACGCCCACCATCTCCAGCCAAGGAACAACACCAAGCCATTTTTAAGTTCCAGATAGAGAACGAAGGGATGAACGTATCCCAGTTTCCTTATCAACTGTAACCATCTTGGATCTGTGATCAGTTCCTGCCAAAACTCATCTGGACTTTTCCCGCCGAAACCGCCCATGACACTGATGTCATTCCTTTGCCTTTCCTAGTCAATCAATCGGATCGCCTCTACTCCATATCTCTCAAGAAAAGTCTGTTTTTCCATTCAGGACATCCACATTGCAGGCGCCTTTACATATCAGATAGGGGAAGGAGGATCAGCTTTGATCCATATCCCCAAGACGTCCATCGAAACTCGAAACTCTGGATCTGTAATCACTTGTTAGCGCAAAAATACAATTTCAGATATGGGATAGAGGATCTTTTATAGATCCATATCCCTGTGACGTGAAGAAACGTGGATCTGTGATCAGGGGAGGCATTTGGACCAAATTAGAAAAATACTTTTCATTTTTGTTACGGACAAATTATTATGAAAATATTTTTTAAAGTATTATTTATACTTTGAAAACCTAGCTATTTTAGATTATTTATTTTTATATATATAAATCTTCTGTGCGTGTGTATGTGACTGAACTCCTCCTAAACGGCTGGGCGATTTTGATGAAATTTTTTGTGTGGGTTCAAAATGATTCGAAAAGGGTTTATATTCACAATTTGATCCAATATCGCAATTAGTTTAAAAGATATTAATTAAAAACTTTAAAAACATTCAACTCAATATTCACCTGCATTGTTGTAACAACGTTATTGTTGTAAAAATAACGTAAGTTGGCGTCGAAAATCGATTTTCAGTCAAACTGGCCAAACCGGGTCTTCATTCTTACAAAACTGCAGACGAATCACGCATTTTAGCGTTTTTAATTATTATCTTTTTTAAATAATCTTTATATATATAATTCTTCTATGCGTGTGTATGTGACTGAACTACTCGTAAACAACTGGACCAATTTTGATGACATTTGTTGCGGTTGAGTATAATACATATTCAAGTTCGAAATCAAAAGTGTGTGGACTGCATCTACCCGATGCTGGGTGCTGTTGGTTTCTTAAAAGAGTTCCAGAGAGGTCCGTTAAAATTGCTTTATTTACACTGCAAGACAGTAGAGCAATGAATCTCACTCTCTGCCCGCTAAGTTCGGAGTGCCCGAAAAAGGGCATTGAAACATAGACGTCACTCCACCCCAGAGCCATTCAAAGCAGGGCTATTTTAACAACATCCTCCCCCGTTTGATATTCGGGGAGAGTATCAAACCTATAACAATGATAATTAAATAAATCTAGTCTGTTAGGTGTTTTTACACACCTACCAGATGAAGTATACTTCATTATTACATCCTTAGGTGCTATTGTGACATTTACACCTTTTTTTTAATTTGATTCCCTCTCACCTGCAACTTCCTCCGTTACACAATTTTCACTTGCGCGTTTCTCTAAAGCAGTGCTTCTCAAACTTTCAATCCTGGCGCCCCCCTTTTCAATCACAATTTTTATCGCCCCCTTATACATAATAATTTACTGAATGCAATAATAATGCACTTTTACGATAAAGCAACAATATTTATTATAAACCGTACAAATTCATGATATAAGTATTAAATTTTGTATATGTTACTTTTAAGCAAAAAAGTTAAGTAATAGGATAATTACTAAGTTATTTTTCCTTTCTCTTATTTTTAAATTGGAACATATTACAAAATGCGGTGGTTGCTTAGAAGACAAAATATAGATATCAGCTAAATATAGAAAATGAACTCAGAAGGTCAATTTCTTATCTTAAAACTCCTTTCAAAAACTTTGCTCTGTAAGACAAGCCCATGGAAGTAGCTAATAATTATTAAACTTGTTCTTAATTTAGTATTAATTAATTAGTCATAAAATACTCTGTGCACCACTCATACATTAAAAGCAGTGTTTCTCAAACTTTCAATACTGGTGACCCAATTTTCAATCATAATTTTTGTCTCGCCCCCCTGTACAACAATAATGTATTTACTGCAATAAAAATGCACTTTGAGAGAGAGACGCTAAAGTTACAATACGATCTTAATTATAAACCGTACAAATTAATACGATAAGTATATTAAATTTTGTGTATATGTAACTTTTAAGTAATATATATTTTATGAAAATTGCTTAAAATATATATTACTTATAATTATGTTATTTTTCTTTCTCTAATTTTTAAATTGGAACAGATCGCAAAATGATGTATTTAATTAAAGATTTATTTCCTTCAGCATTCATTTCTCAAAATACAAATGTCATTATAAAAATAGTCTAGTCAATGTCGCTCTCTATCATATCCATCACATCTGGCATTATAGGGTACGTTTGCGTGAGTCTGAGCAATCTATCGGACGTCTGCGCAAAACATGTAAAGATGCTTTTCCTCGTACAATTTTAGTCAGTTTTGGTCAACTCGATACTCCTATAGCTACCGAATCTAGCTTGAATGTACATTTTTTTAAATTTCCACGTTAATTGTAATTCACGGTAATTAAGTGTTTACGGCAGTAGATTAAAACAATATCATACATACATTTTTAAGTCGTAAGCAAACATTCGACCATAATAAAGAATCAAGAAGTACACAGACGAACGAGCATGGTTCCGAAAATTAAATCAAGGCGATCTTCTCAAAAATACTTAAATTTTGGATTTACCACTATTGAAGTAAATGATGGAAAAAATGCCCCAGCTCGATATGTGTTAAAACTTACAAATCTGTAGAACAGCATGTGAAAGTTGTTTTTAAAACATGTAAAATCATTTAGCTATGTTGGCAAAGAATTTTAAAAAGTATTTTCTGGATGAGGACAGCTTGGTAGCAAGTTACGAGTGGATTAGGGATCTATTTCAAGATACTCCAGAAGGGCTCTCAACTTCCGAAGAAGAAATCTTCATAGATTTCACATCCAGTGAAAAATTAAATGGCAATTTTGTAATAAATCGCTCTTTGAATTTGGGGTAGAGGTGGATGAGGAATTATCTGTACTGAAAACAAAAGCACTTCGTATACTATTACCATTTTCAACATCCTACCTTTTTCAAACCGGATTTTCTGCAGTGGATGCCTTGAAGACAAAATATAGATCTCAGCTAAATATAGAAAAATAACTCTTTAAGAGTCAATTTCTGATATTAAACCTTCCTTTGAAAAACTTTCCTCTACAAGACAAGCCCGTGGAAGTCCCTAATAATTATTAAACTTGTTCTTAATTTAGTAATAAGATTGATTGATTGAATATTAACGTCGCACTGTTCAGCTGCACGAGGGCTTTTGACGACGGACCACGTAATTTTGAACCATGGTCAAGTGACGTGGATGACACATGAGCTGGCACCCCTCTCTCCTAACTACCACACCACACCAACGGGAAAACGTTTCAACTCTCAACAGATTTAACGTGCATCGCTGCCCTACACGGCGGGTCTTTAGTGGTACTGGGCTCGAACTCGTGACAAGGCAAGCCACGATCCGATACCTATACCACTCGGCTACCGCGGCCAAATTCAGTAATAAGAAATTATTTATAAAATACCTTCTTCGGTACTGATACATCAAACGTATACTGGCTGAAACACCGACTCTTCGCACGAGTTCATTTTTTAAAAAAATAAAACATTATTCTTGATATAATAGCTGAACTGTAAGGAGAGTAAAACTGTGTGCACACGACATTGTATACAAAATGTAAAATGATTTTTTTTTAGATAAATGCTATAATTGTAAATAACTGTTTAAAAGAACTGTAATTTTAAACCTCACACAATTAGCATTTAGAATTGATGTTAAATTATGAAAAAGAATATAAAATTCCGACGAAGAATAATTGTATTACTTTTTAACATTTAAAGCGAGAAGACATCAAAATGTTTTAACCCGGGAGCAGGCGCGTACTCGATACTAACATTAATGGTAGTGCGGGGGGACTCAGTCACCCCAATCATTTGTTTAGAATTATTTTTACTGTACACGATACAAATCGGAATTCTAGTGAATATTTTAATTTATAGAAAATATACTTACCTTCTTTCAAGGACTATTCAATTCTTTGATGATTTGAGAAAAAATCCAATAAAACTGAACTAAAATGATTCAAAAGTACAAGACCATAGTAAAGGACGCAAATCGGACACTTTTCAATTATCCTACAGAAATGTTAAACCAATCAATTCTTTTCCAAATATCGCAAAACTCAATTATTTACAATTTCGCTAAGGGAAAAGCAAACGCATAAAAGATGGGAGGGAACTAATATTGATAATAACCATACCATAAGATTGAAGGTCAATCAAATGATTAGCAAACGTACTATGCAGCCTGGCTGAAAAGTGAATCATGACTTCCTTTCCTTTTTCTACAACTAATGTACAATGTATTTCAATAATAATTACATTGGTGAATTGTTTATCTCCTTAGAATTTTTCTCAGGGTCTGGGTTTCGTTTTTTCTTTTAACGAGTAATATTTTATGTTAAAACGTAATAAAAAAATCTCTCACCGCAAATAAAACAAAATGTTTTTTTTCTCTTTAATTTGGTTTTGGGATCAAAGATAGCTATTTGATGACGGAAAAAAGCCAGATAATAAACATAAATTATGTCAGTGTTGTTGTGTGTATTTTTTTTATTATGGAAGAAAGCATTTTGTTTTACTTCTCTTTCCGGTTATTTTTTATTAAAAAAATCTTTAAATTTTCGATACGCTCGCGCCCCCCTTGTAGGGTCATCGCGCCCCCCAGGGGGGCGCGCCCCACACTTTGAGAAACACTGCTCTAAAGGATATACACGTTGCACTGGTCACAGAACTGTCCCATGCTGTGTTTTAAGTTTGACAGTGCGAATTTTACCATCTCGCCCGGGGATCAGCTCAATAATTCTCGCCATTGGCCAAAACAAACGTTTTTTACTGTCATCTCCGATCAAAACTATTTCTCCCACTTTAGGCTCAAACGATGATTTTTCATTCGATTTTTTTATTAGTTCACTTAAATACTCTTTTCTAAACCGTTGTCTCAAATCCAGGGCTGGACCATGACCTTTGAGGGCCCTGGACTAACAATATCTGGGGGCCTCCTAAATAAAAAATTTTGCCATGTTCTTAAAAAAAAATTTGTGCGGGAAAATTAAAAATATATTAAACTTAAGGTTTTTTTTATTTTATACAATCGAAATACGTTATAAGCAATTACATAATTTACAAAAAAAACTTTTCTACACTTTTGTGCGGCAAATTCTTTTATTTGCTCATCAAATTTTAAGTCTTTGGTGAGATCAGTATTAATAGAAGGAAGTGATGAATAATTAAGCCTAGTATTTGTCATTGCTGTCCTATATTTGTTTTCTATATAGGACATTTTAGAGAATGCACGCTCCGCTTCACAACTAGTAATAGGGAGTGTGATGGAGGGATGTAATAGGGAGTCTTTAAAATGGTATACAAATTTGGAAAATCATCAAGTTTGTTTTCAAAAATTAAATTGAACATATCCCTACAAGTATAAGACTCTAGCTCACTTTTTTTTTATTTTTAGATAAACTTTGAATTGAACACCTTCCGGTCTCCGTCATTTGAATAGTAATCAATAGCGCGTACACTCTCTAGGCCAACTTTCTTCTTACTTTGATCTTGCAAATCCATCAAAAATTTTAATTTCTTAGTATATCCTACAAATATATACTTGGTTTCTTCTATTTAAATCATGTATTAGCTTATCTAGCGCAACAATAAGCGTGTCTCTTAAATTTTTCTGTCCCATACACAGATTTTTCTGTGGATTTACCTGCAAATTTTGAAATAAGTCGTCATCACTATATTCTTGGCCACATCGCTATATTCTATTCCTACTCTAGGACACTTAATTTTTTTGGCTGAGTCTCGATACTCCTTTAGTTTTTTATCTGACTCATATCGTACACTGCTCATAAACGTTTTTAATGACATAATTAACTTATTCCCTTCACAGATGTCCAAACCAGGAGTCTGTAATTTTTTGTTAATTGAATTAAATCTTTCTAAAATTTCTTCCCAAAATATAATTTAGATGGCAGTTTCGAGTTTTGTTAATTTATTAAATAAATTTACTGCCTCTTTTCGAAAATTAATTTTCTCATTTTCATTGTTACAAAATGTCTTAAGAATATTCATGATATTACTGAAAGAGATTAGAACTCGACTTTCGATTCCATAAGCACGCAACTTAGCCACTACACTAAAATGATCACTTCAGTCTAAAACAGTGATTCCCAAAGGGGTCTATGATGACTAGAAAAGGGGTCCACGTCAGCGAAAAAATAATTTGGGGGTCCATGAAGTGTAAATGAGGGTCTATAGTAGTAGCTTTCATCCAACCAGATTGTGACTTTAACCTTTAAAAAAATTTGATCTAGTGGAAACCAGATTTTATCAATTTAACTGATTTATTTACTAAATTTATTGAGTTACTAGGTGACAGCATAGATTTTATTAAGACAATTACCATTTCAGCATTTCTTTCCAGAATTAAGCTAAAGAAGTATAATATTGGCCGTTGCGAATTTTCTCGATTTGTCACAGACAATCTGTCAAAACAATTTAACCTACGTTCTCTTTTTCTATTGTAATAGGCAATGAATTCATATTGTAACATTAAAAAAATGTCATAATACAATAGGAACTGATCAGAATAGGCCCTAACGAAGATCTTAAAATAAAGTTTAGAAACGTATGTCATCAACATTGGCTTTAAAAAGATGTACCTGTTATTTGTCGCAAATCACGGAATATCGTGAAAAAGTTTAAAAATTTTTTTCCTAGTGAGAGGGAGTTTCAGTGAGTTAGTCTACCTCAAAAACAAAAGAAGAGAAAGAAAGAAAGGAAAAAAAAAACTGGACACTTACTTAGGAGGTTTAGGGTTAAACCCGACTAGGTGATATTAAATGTTGAAAACTTGTTATTGAAACACCAGATTAATTCCTTTCATTAAAAGCATTTGTTTGTTATTCAGTTATTTTATGTATTAATTTAATTTTAACTTAATTCGTTAACATGTGCTCCTTAAGTTATAAGCGCTGTGCTGCCCTACAGTTATAAATTTCTTTTAAAATAAGTAGTAGTACTCACACATACTGTGTCAAAAAGATATTTAAGTTGATAAATTTGCAAAAATTCAATATTAGCTAAGAAGGGGTCTACCTGAAACCGAAAAGCATGGCAAGAGGTCTATGAGACAAGAAAGTTTGGGAACCTATGGTGGGCAAACTTATTAGCCAAAGAGCCAAATATGAACATTACAACAATTTTTTAAAAAATTGTTAGCCAAATCTGCTTGTTTAGTAAACTTTTATCATTCTAAATAAGTAGTACACTAAATGAAACTAAATTTCATACTTAATAAATATTTATTAATGCGAACAATGTGCTTGCATCTACTTGGAAAGTTTGAGTAAGTCAGGTTTGTATGCTGTTGTTTTTAATTTTAGGCATGATTCCAAGTTCTCATTAATAAGACAACTTCTCAGTTTATTCTTGATAAGGTTCACGCTTGAAAAATATTGTTCGCATATATACACTGGTGTGCAAAAATTAAGGACGAGACGGTTTTTTCAATATAACTTTGTACAAAAGCTTTCCAAATCAACACATTTAATACCGTAAGATCCCCAATACGTAAGGACATGTGTAATATGTAAGCAACACTTACTAAAAGAGAAATCAGAGGGATAAAAAGAAGCTTGATTGAAAAAGTAGCATGGAGCGCAATGCGACTGAAGGCCGAAACATCCCTGTGATGGGTGTCCAGCAAGAAACATCCGGTCTTTAGTAGGGGATATGATCTCCCCTGACTGCTAGGCAGGTTTCACAGCGTCTGCCCATGCTGAGAATGAGGGTGTTAATGAGTTGTTGAGGCATTGCTGCCCATTCGTCTTGCAGCGCCAATCGAAGCTCCCGAATCGTTACTGGTGGTAAGGTACGAGCTGCCAAGCATCTGCCTAGAAAATCCCATACATGCTCGATGGGATTGAGATCCGAAGATCGTGCCGGCCAATCCATATGTTCAATATCCTCACTCTCTAAGAGCTGTTCGGCAGCTACTGTGCGATGACATGGTGCGTTGTCGTCCATGAAAAGGAACTGCAGACCCATAGCGCCTCTAAAAAGACGCACATATGGAAGAAGAATCTCGTTACAATAACGGGTCCCGTTGACTGAACCTGCGTCGAAGATGTGAAGGTCTGTACGACTACCAAGCATGATGCCTCCCCAAACGAGAACACCGCGACCTCCATACCTGTCCCTTTCAATGATGTTCGAAGGATGATTGCGGCTTCCCCGCTCTCTCCAGATGAGTATCCGATGAGAATCGCTACTCAAACTGAATCTGCTCTCATCTGTAAAGAGTACTCGTCCCCATTCATTGTCTCTCCAATTCCGGAGTTCCCGGCACCACAGAGAACGCCTTCTCCGATGGACAGGCGTTAAAGGTACACACCGTACAGGACACCAAGCAAACAGACCACCACCGTGCAGTCTTCTGGCCACGGTAAAACGCGATATCGGTCGTCCAGTCGCCTGTGTCGTATGTCTAGCGATTTCTCCCGCTGTCCGCCGCCTGTTTCTTCTGGCCTGTAAGACAATGTACCGGTCATCTGCGGGTGTGGTTCCTCGTGGACGACCACTACGGAACCCCCTGATAGCTGTTCCTGTAGTTTGAAATTGTCTCCAAAGTCGTGAAACGATGCTGTGAGCAATTCCGAACTCTGCAGCCACACTTGTCACACTGCGGCCTTCCTCCAACTTCCCAATGATTCGACCTCGGGTAAAAGCATCCAGATGTCGTCTAACAGATTGATTATTCGCCATTTCTCGCTGAGGCAGCAACTCTCTGTGATTTTAACTGCTATACGGCGTGCAATCTCTTTGCCAGAAATACTGATCTTACACCGACAACATGCTTTATACTACTCAGACACTACCCCATTACGTCTACCTGCATATCTACGCATGTGCTACCGTACGTCATCTTACTTAATCTCCTGATTGGTCTTTCTGTCCGCTCTGCCTCTTCGTTCAGCTGATATGCTAATTTTTCGACTTCGTCCTTAATTTTTGCACACCAGTGTATGTAGAACCGAAAAGAGAAAGAACAGCAAACGCGAGCTTTTTCAGCTGATCGTAAGTCAGGAATACTATTCCAAGCATTTAAAATGACCATGTCTTCCTTCTCCAGGTCATTCAAAGCAGACCACTTGTGTTGTATGAAGCAAGATTACATTTTTCTTCTCTAAGAATTGCAGTTCAACACTACAACGTTCAAATTTAGAGCGCCATATCTCCTTATTTTTTAAATCCAGTAATTGTATTTCAAAGCTACCAATGTCAATTTGAAAAGGATAAAATTTCAACTCGGTTATCGTAGCATTAAGAGGATTTTTGACAAACACTAAAGATGCTCTTCTGTTTCTAAATTCCTGAAACCTGCTGAGAAATGCTTCCCTCATATTTAAAATTATTGTTTTAAAATGGTGTTTATTAATCGAGAAATTATTTTCTTGGCGATGCTTCAGCAAGCTCGGAAAGTGAAACAATGTTTCCCTTTCAAAATCCTGAACAAAAATGGATAATTTGTTTTCTAACGTTATTACTTCTTCTAATATCAAAAAATTAAGTTTGCTTTTCCTTATATTTTACGATTAAACTGATTTAGATGAGACGTAACGTCTACCATGAAATAAAAGTTTTGGATCCACTGATCGTCTTTTAGTTCTGGATAGTGAACGCCCTTCTCAAGAAGAAATGCTTTAATTTCCGGAAAAAGGGCTGCGAAACGTCTTAAAATGTTCCTCCTTGATAACCAACGTACCTTGTTGTGAATCAGATGATCAGCGTACTCACTCTCCATTTCAAATAAAAATTCTTTGAATTGGCGATGACTAAGAGCTTTAGTTAAAATGGAGTTGATAATGGTAATCATTAATTCTTTAACTTTACAAATTTCATCCGGAAATGTTTGCGCACAAAGCGCTTCTTGGTGGATCATACAATGGTAAACAAGTATCTCGTGATTTATTTTTTCTTTCAAAATAGCAACAAACCCTTTTCTTACGCCGGTTAAAGTTTTGGCCCCATCTGTTGAAATTGACACAATTTTATCGAGGGAAATATGATGCTTATCCATACACTCAATTACAGTATTTGCGGTATCTTCTCCACGCGTCTGACCTTTGAGTGGCAATAATCCTAAAAGTTCTTCTTTAGGGCCTGAATGAGACATAAATCTTACAAAAAGGGAAACTTGCGATGAATCATTTATGTCACAAGTCTCGTCAACTACTATAGACAAAGCCGAAACCAATTTCAGATCTTCAATATGCTAGGTCAGTGTTTCTCAAACTGTGGGGCGCGCCCCCCTGGGGGGGCGCGATAACCTTACGAGGGGGGCGCGAGCATATCGAAAATAGAAGATTTAAAAAGAATTAATTTACTGGAATGAATTAAAACAAAATACTTTCAGACGTAATAAAAAATGCACTTTTACTCAGATATAATTTATAGGCACACACGCGATAATAAGTCATCAAAAATAAAAACTTCTTCAATACCTAATTAGCTATCTTTGATCCTATAACCAAATAAAAAAATTTTTTATTTGATTTGCTGTAATCCCATGATGAGAGATTTTTTTTACTACGCTTTCTTTTTAAGCCTAACATATAACTCTTTCAGAGAAAAAAAAGATCCCAGACCCAGAATCGAAGAAATTAAAGAACATAAAAAATTCATCACTGTCATTATTTTTGAAATACTGCACATTATAGCTGTAATCTGTATGACCTTCTAAGTTATTGGTACAGTTAGTTATGACCCCTCTCTTACGTGTTTGTTTCTCATTTAGGGAAGTTGTAAGTAATGTATTTCTCTGTTGCGCTTTTTTTCCATGCAAAAATACGTTTTACACAATTTTTTTAGCAGTAACATACATATTATCATAATGAATACAATTTTTACCGGAAGTGGTCGCGCGGGACACACAGGTTACGAAATCGTTAATTCTGGCAAAACTGTTTATTTGTCACCAAAGAAAAATTGAAAAGTTCTTGAACGTAGGTAAGTAAACTTTCTCTTAGTTAAATTATTCACTGGAATCACGATTTGTATCGTGTACAATAAAATAATTATAAAAAAAAAAATTGGGGTGACTCAATAACCTCGCTCGACCGTATCGAGTGCGCGCCTGCTCCCGGTTTAAAACATGTTGAAATCTTTTCGCTTTAAATATTAAATATAATACAATTATTCTTCATCGGAAATTTATATTATTGCTTATTATTTAACATCAATTATAAATGCTAATTCTGTGAGGCTTAAAATTACCATTCGCTTAAAACTAATTATAATTTGAGCAACCATTTTAAAAAGATCATTTTACATTTTTGTATACATTGTCGAGCACTTGGCTTTACTCTCCTTACAATTCAGCTATTATAGCAATAATGTTTTATTTTCTTACAAATGAACTCGGGCAAAGAGCGGGCACTTCAGCCGGTAGACTTTAAATGTATCAGTGCTGCACAGAGTAATTTATAACTAATTAAAAGGACTTGGTACCCTTTGAGCAATTTTCTTTATTTACGTATTTAAAAATTATATTTTAGTATTTTATCGAATGTTTCTATTCAAGAAAATGAAACCAGTTGAAAATTTTCATGTATTTTATTCACACAATTTTAAAAATTTAAATTTTTTGAAGAAAATTGGGAAAATTTTAAAATTCTACTCCTTTTGTAAAAATTAATTTTTTGACCTGAAATTTTTTTGTAATATTCTTATGGATGTTCTTAACAACTTTAGGGATCGATTTTAGAATAACTTCATTCGTTTTCGAGAAAAAAAATAAAATGTTGATATACAGGCTAAAAATCAACGAAAAAGACAACATGTCTTACATTTTATTTTTTTTTTAAAAAAGTATTCAGTTTATAGCAAAATGGATCCCTAATTTTATTACATGCTTTATTTTTAACACGCAGGAAAAAAAATGAAGTGATTGCTAAATAATTGTCGAAGGAGTAGCATTTTGAATGCACTAAGGTTTCGAAAAACACAAACTGAGAAAAACCACTTTAAAGTTTATAATTGTGAAAAAATAATTATTATAAGCTTAATTAAACTTAAAATACCACTTTAAGATATTAGTTATACATTTTTCTTTAAAATAATTGCATTTTCATATTTTTTCAACCCACACATTTTTATAAATGATCAACTTTTAGAGAGTACTAATTGCACAAGAAAATTCAAGAAAAACGTTAAAAAAATTTTTTTTTCTGTCATGACAAAAATTTTCGCTGTATTTCTACTTATAATATTAAATTATTACATTTGTATGAAAAATATATCAGGAATAAGAACTGAAATTATAAAATTATTAATATAAAATGCCTTAATTTAAAAATTTTACATGCACACATTTCACAAAGAAAAAAAATGATTGTATGTATTGTCTCGGAAATATTCCGCTTTATATATTGCACATTCTTTTTTTAATGTTATTATTTCTCTTTATAAATTAGATTTTTTTATCAAAACGCTTTTTTTAGCTTTTTTTTTTCTAAAAAGGGGTCGTGGCTAAATTGCCTAATTTGTTTTCAAATGAAGTTTTATTCATCTTCTAACTTTCCGACATGCACAAGTGATATATCAATCGAAAGATAATAATGCAAGGAATAAGATTAAATGAAAATAAAAAAAAAAAACGATAGGTCTGTGATTTAGAGGGTACCAAGTCCTCTTAATTAATACTAAATTAAGAACAAGTTTAATAAGTATTAACGACTTCCATGGGCTTGTCTTGCAAAGCAAAGATTTTAGAAGGAATGCTTATGATTAGAAAAATTGACCCTCTAAATTCTTTTTCTATATTTAGCAGATATCTATGTTTTGTCTTCTAAGCAGCCACCAGATTTTGCAATATGTTCAATTTAAAAATTAGAGAAAGGAATATTAACATAATAATTTTCCTATTATTTTATATATTTATTTATTTATTCTTGCTTAAAAGTAGTAAACAAAATTTAAAAATTATGTTACTAATTTGTATAGTTTATAATTAAGATCGCCTATTGTAGCTTTAGCATCAAAGTGCATTATTATTGCATTCAGTACATTATTAATGTATAAGGGGGGCGCGATCAAAATTGTGATTGAAAAGGGGGGCGCCAGTATTGAAAGTTTGAGAAACACTGTGCTAGGTGGTTATATTCGAACACATTTTAATTTTTCTGTCTTTAATGGTTTGGGCAGACAATGGTAACTCTTTAATTCTTTTCAGGATATCTGCTTTGTTCTTAAAATTCTGGAATAGCTCTTCGGATGCATTTATAAAACAATTTTTTATGTATTCGCCGTCTGTGTACGATTTCCCTCTCTTAGCAATCTCTTGGCTAAAAACAAAAGTTGCCGTATTAATGTTGCTACAATATTGCATCCACTTATTAAACACAGAAGTTGACGACTCTTGACTATTCTGAAGTTCCTCAACTGCTTTCGTCCTTGCATCATCGGTAGTACACTGCTGGACAATTACTAAGGACGGATCCCAAATAGCTATGTAGCATAACATTAAGCGAGACATGAGGCCTAGTAGGATAAAATATAGTTGCCACACTGTTCAGACATTAGAATAAAGAATATTTATTGTTCTGGAAAGTACAAAAGCTGTGAAACATCTGAAAGAAAAAAAAATGCTCATTTGATCTGCGTACGGAGAAATGGAACAATGCATCTAAAAGTCAGCAGGCACCTTAAAGAAAGGTATCAGTACGGGATATGTCCACCGTGGAGTGTGATGAAACATTCCACACGTCGTACCATACTTTGCACAACATTATCCAGCAGCTGTTGAGGCAATTTATCCCATTCCTCTGTGAGTGCACGGATGAGGGTATTCTTGTTTGTCGGAGGATAGTTTTGACCAGCAACTTGCCTCCCCAAAGAATCCCACACATTTTCAATGGGGTTTAGATCTGGAGAACGCGCTGGCCATACGAGACGTTGAATACCCTCGCTGTCTAGACAATCCTGAACAGCGAGTGTTCGATGACATGTTGCGTTGTCGTCCATAAAAACAAATTTATCACCGACAGCACCACGGAAAAGACGAACATGAGGAAGTAGAACTTCATCAATGTATCGTTGGCCCGTCATAGTCCCATTCGCAACCACATGTAGGCGCGTGCGGCCATTGATCATGATGCCGGCCCACACCATGATACTGCATATCGGATATCGGTCCTTTTCCTGGATATTTTCTGGACGATAAGCAGTACCACTCTTGCGCCAGATCAGTTGGCGTCTACAATACGATGACAGACTGAACCTACTCTCATCTGAGAATAGTACGCATGCCCAGTCCTGTTCAGTCCAATTGTGATGCTCACGACACCATTGCAAACGGGCAGTACGGTGCTGTCTGGTCAATGGGACACACACAACAGGTCTGCGTGCGTATAGTCTTCCTCCCCTCAAACGTCTGGCAACAGTTTTTCGGGAGATCTGCTTTCCTGAGGCAGCAAGAAAATGATTTGCCACCTGCTGAACTGTGGTGCGCCTGTTCCTTTTTGCTGATAGGACGATATATTTGTCTTCTGCAGGCGTCGTACTTCTAACACGACCTCCCCCGTGCCGTCTACTACACATTCCAGTAGTTTTAAATGACTTCCACAACCGTGAAACAACACTGTGAGCGATGTCGAACTCCCTGCAACATCTGTTATTTTTTGCCCTTCTTCGATCTTTCCAATAATTCGGCCACGCATAAAATCATCTATGTGATGTCGGGAAGACATGCCAAAAATTTTAAGTTTGTCTATTTAATCCTTCCTGTAAAACTTTGACTTGAAACAACAACTGTCCACACACGTCAAAACCTTTAAAGCTCTTATGAACGCTATCACGTGATGAACAGACGTGGGAAAAAAATTTGCATACTCATACTTCTTCTTATTAATAATCCCGCACTTATTTTAATTTTCCACATTTTGCTTCCTTTCATTTTGTGGTTGCTATGGATGATAGTGTTATCCGTCCTTAGCAATTGTCCAGCAGTGTATATTTAGTGCTAAATGACGCGTGCTTTCTTATAAAGTGTCTCTCTAAATTTGACTTCTAGCTATGCGCGAATTTCTCCTTACAAATAAAACATGTCGGAAGTGTATTCAAGTTTTAAATAAACGCAAAATTCTCGGTCCACTCAACTTTAAATTCGCGGTTTTCATCTTCGGTTTTTCTCTGCTTTTTTTTGGTAGCCATGTTAATTGGAGTGCCTATAAAAATATTCCAAATATATTTTTTTCTAAAGCCAGCAGTAAAAAACTATTCATTATTAAATTGATGAAAAAAAATTTAAAAAAATCTTTTTAAAAGATAAAATTTCATTAATATATGTAACTGCTTTAAAAAGAAAAAAATAATTTTTTCCCTCATCAGAATAACAAAACTTTTAATATGACCAAAAAATGGAAGAAAACTTCTAACATTTGGACAAATAGAAGTTATCGAAAAATCGATTACAAATTTTGTACCGGAACCACAAACATACACTGGTGTGCAAAAATTAAGGACGAGACGGTTTTTTCAATATAACTTTGTACAAAAGCTTTCCAAATCAACACATTTAATACCATAAGATCCCCAATACGTAAGGACATGTGTAATGTAAGCAGCACTTACTAAAAGAGAAATCAGAGGGATAAAAAGAAGCTTGATTGAAAAAGTAGCATGGAGCGCAATGCGACTGAAGGCCGAAACATCCCTGTGATGGGTGTCCAGCAAGAAACATCCGGTCTTTAGTAGGGGATATGATCTCCCCTGACTGCTAGGCAGGTTTCCCAGCGTCTGCCCATGCTGAGAAGGAGGGTGTCAATGAGTTGTTGAGGCATTGCTGCCCATTCGTCTTGCAGCGCCAATCGAAGCTCCCGAATCGTTACTGGTGGTAAGGTACGAGCTGCCAAGCGTCTGCCTAGAAAATTCCATACATGCTCGATGGGATTGAGATCCGGAGATCGTGCCGGCCAATCTATACGTTCAATATCCTCACTCTCTAAGAGCTGTTCGGCAGCTACTGTGCGATGACATGGTGCATTGTCGTCCATGAAAAGGAACTGCAGACCCATAGCGCCTCTAAAATCCCGCACATATGGAAGAAGAATCTCGTTACATTAACGGGTCCCGTTGACTGAACCTGCGTCGAAGATGTGAAGGTCTGTACGACTACCAAGCATGATGCATCCCCAAACGAGAACACTGCGACCTCCATACCTGTCCCTTTCAATGATGTTCGAGGGATGATTGCGGCTTTCCCGCTATCTCCAGATGAGTATGCGATGAGAATCGTTACTCAAACTGAATCTGCTCTCATCTGTAAAGAGTACTCGTCCCCATTCATTGTCTCTCCAATTCCGGTGTTCCCGGCACCACAGAGAACGCCTTCTCCGATGGGCAGGCGTTAAAGGTACACACCGTACAGGGCGTCGTGCAAACAGACCACCACCGTGCAGTCTTCTGGCCACGGTAAAACGCGATATCGGTCGTCCAGTCGCCTGTGTCGTGTGTCTAGCGATTTCTCCCGCTGTCTGTCACCTGTTTCTTCTGGCCTGTAAGACAATGTACCGGTCATCTGTGGGTGTGGTTCCTCGTGGACGACCACTACTGAACCCCCGCGGATAGTTGTTCCTGTAGTTTGAAATTGTCTCCAAAGTCGTGAAACGATGCTGTGAGCAATTCCGAACTCTGCAGCCACACTTGTCACACTGCGGCCTTCCTCCAACTTCCCAATGATTCGACCTCGGGTAAAAGCATCCAGATGTCGTCTAACAGATTGATTATTCGCCATTTCTCGCTGAGGCAGCAACTCTCTGTGATTTTAACTGCTATACGGCGTGCAATCTCTTTGCCAGAAATACTGATCTTACACCGACAACATGCTTTATACTACTCAGACACTACCCCATTACGTCTACCTGCATATCTGCGCATGTGCTACCGTACGTCATCTTACTTAATCTCCTGATTGGTCTTTCTGTCCGCTCTGCCTCTTCGTTCAGCTGATATGCTAATTTTTCGACTTCGTCCTTAATTTTTGCACACCAGTGTATATAGCAGGTGTAATAAAATCGTATAAAAATACCTGTAAGATGTGTAGCTAGATATAAAAATACAACTTTTTAATAAGACAGGGCAATGGCAGATACGGTAGATAAGACAAAACTGTTCACACTGCAACTGCTGGTCTGGGATGCCAATTTGTACCTCCCCTACTTTAGAAAAAGTATGCGCGTGCATGCTTGTGGTACCTTTGTATCACACCGGAGTACGCCGAAAACATATGAACAATTTCAGACGCTAGCTTGTACATGGTTTGTGTTTATGTTTACGAAAACCAATAAAATTAAACTCGATGCTCGTTATGTATTTTTACAATATAAAATTTTAATTACCTATTTATCTTTTAACTTAAAGAAAAAATTATACATGTTCTCGATTTATAAAAAGGTTTTAACTCATCAAAATAAGATGTAATTTTTTCTTACCAAGTTTTTTTTAATGAAAATATTATTGCACCTTCCGTGGATATTTGTGCCAGATCCGCACTCAAAGAGCCACATACGGCTCTGGAGCCGCACTTTGTCGACCACTAGTCTAGAGGCTGTTACTGGCTTATATAGATATCACCGCCACATTACCATAATTAGCTTTAAAGACTTCAACAACATCGTAGTGACAAGACCATCTGGTCTGACTTAAACTTTTTTAAGGTAAGTTTCAGTTTAATTTCACTATTTAGAAGTTCCCACCTATGGGTCGATGCAGAAAATAAAACATACGAGTTACACTAAACCAAAGAAGCTCACGATTTCAGTTGCAACCCTAACTTATTCTGCACCAAACAGATTAAGAGAATGTGCAGCCCACGGCGCATAATTAGTGAATTTATTTTTTTTTCTTCAAAAGAGCTTACACTCCATTATATCGACCGGACATATTAGCAGCGTTGTGTGTGTGTGTGTCAAATGACTGCTCCCTGCAATTAACCCATTTATTTCTAAAAATTCTTGTAGAGATTTAAGTAAGCATAAGCCACGGTGTGACTGCTAATCTAAATTAATGAGACTCGTCTTTCATACACTATTCCCCGAAAACAATATCGTAGTACAATAGCAAGTTGATCATTATGGAACAAATCTGGTGTTTAATCTATCACAATTGATAAGTCATCTTCTTTGAGTGTCATCGTTATTTATTTGAGTTGTAATTGTTTTAATGATTTGCCTGCCCATGATCTCAATTATTTGCTCATATATTGTTTTTGATACGTACGATATTAATGATTTTGGTCGTAATTCTCGCTGTTCAATATGTTCACGGATCAATGGATCGAACTCTGCTAGCAATTCCAGGGCACCCATAACATTACCACTATGAGGCGAACCAAAAACTTCCTCGATACCCCTCTCGATAAATCTCTTATAGCCAAATACTTCACTACCGAAATAACCCGTTTGAAGACATTGTGGTAATAATCTATCTTCTCTTAGTTACTCCTGTAACTGTTTAGAGGGTTGCGGTTGCCCAGTGGTCAAGGTATCGAATCATGGCAGGCATGTCATGAGTTCGAGCCCAGTACCACTAAAGACCCGCTGTGTAGGGCAGCGATGCACGTTAAATCTGTCGATAGCTGAAACGTCCTCCCGTTGGTGTGGTGTGGTAGTTAGGAGAGGGGTGCCAGCTCAGGTGTCATCCACGTCACTTGATCATGGTTCAAAATTACGTGGTCCTTCGCCCAAAGCCCTCGTGTAGCTGAACAGTGCGACGTTAATATTCACTCACTCACTCCTGTAACTGTCTATCTAAAGCAGACTTTTTTTTCTTTTCGAGTCAACCAAACTAACACTGAATTTTTATGTTCAATAGAATTTTATGATTTTCTTAACAACTGTTTCCAATCACTGTTACGTGTTTCTAGACAGAAAAGCCGGTTGTATATTGAGAATTTGTTTTAGAAAAAAGTTTGCAGGTCAAACAAAAAAAAACACTACCAATACTAGTTGAATAACATAACCAAGATCTTTCCGTCACTTGGTTATTTTTAAGTTTTTTAATCAAGTGATTATTCGAAAATGATCTCATTTGTTCTTTGTATTCTCTTACTGAAACAGAATATATATTTTTGGATCTTTATTTTGAAAATAATTCATTTCATGTGAAAGGATATAATCAATAAAATTATTACTTAGAGATTTAGGCCACAAACCCTCATCAACGTATAATTCTCAAACTCATACCCAAAATTTTCTAAACACTTTTCGGTCGAGGCATTACTGATGTCCTTTGGCTGAACAATATCTTTTTCAGAAGGCTGCTGGTCATCGCAATCTTGCGTATTTTCATCATTAATATTTGCTTGTTGTGTTTTTCCGTTTTCTTAGGCTAAGTTCCTTTCCCTTTCACTTGTTAATGTCTCTGCGTTTGTTACATTCTTGTTACTTTGTTCCATTGTAAAAAAAGTTAAATTTTTGACACATTTAATTTTTTCTTTTTCTCGATTTAACAGTAGTTTTCGTTTTTCCGCTACACTTTTATTTTTTCTATCAGACATATTTATATTGTTAACTCTAAGTACTTGATTTTCCTGAAAATCAGTTTGTCATAAAATTACGATAACACAATCGATGTGCTTAATAAACTAAAAATATTCTAACAAATTTTTTCAAAACAATATTTCTAAAATAATTGAAAAAAGTACCTATAGTTAATTTAATAAAATAAAAAATCCTTGTCTATACTCGCTAAAATCTAAAACGCTGATTATTATCTATTAGCTCATCAGTTTAAAGGAGATTTTATAAAAATAAACTTTAAAATTATTTGCCCCACTTTAAATAAATATTGTTTTTCCGTTGTCATTCATTATTTGCTGTTGCTACCTATACTTAAAAAAGCCGACTTATTACGAAAATCAAGACTATTTTACATTTATCCATAATATTCGCGGGGAATCTGTGACAAATCTATACGGAACTTTATCACTAACCTTCTGAGACGTCATTTTTAGGGAAATTTAATTCCCTACCTATTTCCAATCAACTCCAAAAAGAGGACAGGGATTCCTTATTATGCAGATTAGATAAAGTATTTAAGTTAAACGGAATAGTAAAGTGAGAGGCAGTAGGAGAGAGAGATTGAAGCAGGAAGTTATAATAGTGAAGTTAGAGATTTATTATTGAAGATTTCTAGGTGGATAAATTAATCTCAGGAAGAGCTGAGATTCAGTGTGGTAAATATTGATTTATAATTAAAGTCTCATTAAAGTTTTATATTAGGAGTGAGATTAAAGTTAAATGTTCAATAGGAACATTATTGAATATAATTCTGGGATCTCTTATTGCGGTAATCTCTGCGTGATCGATATTCTAATTGTTAATTAATTGGATCATTAAATATTTAAGTTAATATAAAGGAAAGTCCCTTTTAAACCTCATAAAGCTATTTTGATTTATTTGTTATTAAAAGTCTTTGATTCTATTTGGGAAAGATAACCAAATAAAGAAAGTTATTTATAAAAATGGCTACTGGTTCTTCTTTGACTCAAAATTATTTTCATTCTCAAAGTGAGATCCAAGGGGATCTTCACAAATCTCCATAACCCACATAAACTGATTGTTATTTTTTTATATCCTATAGAAGTAATTAAGTTAAGTTAATACAAATTTTAAGACAACATACATATTTATGGGAAATCATGATGTTTTTAATCTTTGAAAAATTGAAAATACAGAAAATACATATCTTCCTACTTAAACAATTTAGAAATGTGTATCGGCACTTACTTTTACTTGAATAAACAGGTACCTATGTTTTAATTGCAGGTAGTATTAACAAGACACAGCACCAAATCAGTATATTATTGTAAATTAGAATTATTATTGCACAGAAATAAATGTCTACAGAAATAGTGCTGCTACATTTGTATAAAAGCTTGATGCTCGCCCGCGCCGCTCTATGATAGAGCCTCTGTCTATTAATTGTCAATTTCTGCGTATTCGGTGGTAGGGTGGACGAACAAAAGAGTAAATTGCTTTTGCTCTTGAAAATGAAAATAAATTTGATACGGTACTTCTGGTATTTTATTTTTGATTTTTATTCTTTTACTGGGGTTTATTATTTCATTACTATTTTGAAATTTATTATTTAATTACATCTTTTTCTGTTTGTCATCTTCAACGGAGAACGGGGCCTCCTAGAAACCGGGGGCCCTGGGCTGCAGCCCATTAGCCCATACGTAGATCCGGCCTTGCTCAAATCATTAAAAAGTTTTTCCTCGATATTTTATTCTTTTTGATAATTTTTGGCTATCTACTCTTCAATATCTGAAACACTGTAAGAATGACTTTCTCCAAGAAACATTGCAGGGGTGTGAGAGGAATCAATTCTCCAGGATCTTCTGATACATACGTTAAAGGTCTACAATTAATGATCGATTCACAGTCACATAATATTGTATTCAATTCTTCATAAGTTAACGTACATTTACCTAATTTACGTCGTAACAATTCTTTCACAATGCGGACCAGCCTTTCCCACCAGCCTCCCCACCAAGCCGCAGAGGGTGGGATAAATTTCCGAAGTATTTTATTTGTCATGGTTTCTCTCGTAATTTTATCCCAATCTAATTTTGAAAGATCATTAGAAGCGCATCTGAAATTCGTTCCGTTATCACTATAAATAGTACGAGGCCTTCCGCGTCTAGCTATAAAACGCCGAAGGGATAACAGAAAACTATCAGCAGTTAATGAATTAACCAATTCTAGATGGATAGCACGAAAATTTGCACAAGTAAACAATGCTATCCATACATTTCCCCCAGATTTTAGAAACAGGGGTCCAGCCAAATCAATTCCCACTATCTCGAATGCAACGCAATCCGCCACTCGGTCGAGAGGCAAGGTGGCTGGTTCGCTTGAAATAGCTTTAACTTTAAAACGTTGACATCTGATACAGTTATACAAAACATTTTTAATAATTTTTCTCGCACCAGTAATCCAAAACCGTTCTCTCATTAATATTTGCATCATTTGTAATCCAGCATGACAATTTTTTTGTGAACAGAATCTATTAACAATCTAGTAAAATGACATTTTCCTGGTAATAAGATAGGATACAGAAATGATTCCTCGTCATCTCTTTGAGTTATTTTAGTTTTTACTCCTAAAATATTATTATTATCTATAAATGTACCAAAATTTAATAATTTCATTTCAGATAAATAACATTTTTGATTTAAACGAATCAAGCACCTTTCAGAACTTTCAATCTCATAAAATGAAAGCTCAGGTTCAGTACACTTATCACAAGGTTTTCTACAGTTATTGATAAATCTCAAAATCCAACCGAACACTTTAATCATTTTACTATAGTTTGATATACTACGAAGATGCTAGAGAAGGGGTGCGTCATTTGCTAGATCAACATTAACAATTTTAATCTTTCTTCTTTCGACATCTATTTCACTAGGTTGATCAATAATTTCACCTGTTGGCCAGTTTTTTGGGATTTTCTTTCAACCAAGCAAGTCCTTCCCACCATTTAGATTTAAGCAATTTGTAAGGGGAACATCCGCGTGATAATAAATCCGCTGGGTTCATATTCCCTGGGACATGTTTCCACGAGTGGGTTTTCGTTAGAAGTCGAATTTTCCTTAACTCTGTTAGGCACAAAAACAAACTAGTTTCCTTGTTCTCTTATCCACCAAAGAGCAGTAGTGGAATCCGACCAAAATGTTATTTTTAAATTTGGAAATTTAAGTGCTTTCATTAGAGAATTTATAAGCCTAACTCCAACATTACAGGCCATCAACTCTAGACGCGGTATACTAAAAGGTTTAAGAGGCGCTACCCTAGACTTTGCTCTAGCGAGTACTATATTTACCTTAGAATCAATTATTGATCGAACAAAGACGCATACAGTATATGTTCCCCCTGCCGCATCCACAAAAACATGTAATTCAGAAGAAATATTCACTTTAAGATGACAAGGAATATTAACATTTTTCAAAACAGAAGTATGTTTAAACCATGCTAAAAATCCTTTTTTACAATTGGGAGGTAATTCATGGTCCCCAGAAATTTTCAATTTCCATAAATTCTGCAACAGTAGTTTAGGAAGCTATGTTGTCGGTGTTAACAAGCCAATGGGATCAAAAATCTTTTGCACAACTGATAAAATTAATCTTTTATATATATAGCTGTTCTCACTTCATAGGTTAACGGTTCTAAATCCGCACAACATTTCAGAACATCATTATCTAAATTCCATATTATTCCCAAAATTGAAGTATCTCCTGAATGCTTGTCAACATTTTTACAATCAATATTGCTTTCAAAACCACGCAAATTAAAATATCCTTTATTCATAATATATTTTGTTTGTTCAATGGAGTGTTCCAATTCACTAGTGTTATAAACTCCGCATACAAGATTGTCTACATAAAAGGATCGTTTCATTTTCTGAGCAATTTCTTTAAACTCAGTGGGACAATTTTCCAAATGATGTATTAAGGATATGTTCAATAGATATCGACTAGAACAAACCCCAAACACAACTCGGCAGTGCCTATAAATTTCTTGTCCCTCCGAACCCGGGGAAAAAAATCTAAGGAAATACCTTTCTTTAGGAGCAAAGGATAATATTAAAAATGCCTTTTCTATATCGGCACTAATTCCGATTCAAAACATTCTGAAACGATAAAGAATATCAGGAATCATTTCTAGCAAATTGATCCCCCTATGCAGACATTCATTCAAAGAGAGTTTCCCTCTCTGAGAAGCAGAAGCATCAAAAACGGGTCGAACTTTTGTTGTCTGACTATTTAATTTTATTACTGGCCTATGGGGTAGATAATGATACTTATTATTTAATTCTGTTTCAGGTACGCGTTCAATTATATTCATAGATTCCCATTCCCTGAAGACGTTTTGATAATCATCAAAAAAATTACCACATTTTAATTTGTTAAACATTTTTTCATGCCTTTTCCAAGCTATTCCTTTTATTATCACATAAATTCATTAAATTACTTTTCCATGGAAGCTCTACTTCATATCTCCCTTCGGGGAGAATTCTCATTTTTTCCCTAAAAAATCAGATAAGTATTCTCTTTCTTTAACAGTTTCTGTGGGGTCAGTTATTCCTAAAACTTCTAGCTCCCAAAGATTTTGCAAGGGGATATTTCCTACGTGCATTGACAATGTTGTAAATTTATCATGTCCACAAAATTTCTGTTTTCCAAATACCGTCCAGCCCAATTTACTTTCAACAGCTGTTAAGCCAGAATGCAAGGTGACTACATTTCCTGTCAACAGTCTTCCCATAACATCGGCCCCTATTAAAAGATCTATTTCCGCTCCTTCACAAGAAGAATCAGTTAAATGTATGTTCTTCCCTCTTAGCTCCTTCAGAATATTTTGATCGTTTATCTTAGGGACTAAACCACAAATCTTTCTTTCGGAAAGCACCTCAAAGTTGCACGTGTACATTCCCCGCAGTTCGCTAACCTCAACAGAAAACACCCGGTGTGGTTTAGGGTCAGTTTGGTTTCCCCCGAAAAGCGCGTGGCATACGGTTTCCGTTCTAAGGGGTTGAACCGCCAACTGATTTACGAGTCTTTCGCTTATGTAACTGCTCTGACTAGCAGAGTCAATAAGAGCTCGGACCCTTTTTTTTCACCCCCTGTAACTTGACAACAACACACAGAGTTTGTAAAAACACCGTGTCCCGTTTCTGCCACAATTAGAAGAGGGAATTCTCGGATCTAACATTTTCCCTTTCTAATTTAGAACACATTATTTCAAAATGAAAATTATTACATTGAGTATTTTAAATCACACAGTTTACTTAAATGTCCAGCCTTTTTCAAACAGGTAAAACATGCACCTTTTTTTAATAATATTCTTTGTTTATCATTTAAGGACATTTTCATCGCAGCAAAGCATTTTTCACTCGGATGTTTCTTATCACAAAAAATACAAAGAGGTCGCTTACCTGAATCCAGGCTTACCAAGGCCGAGGCGGTTGCTAGCTCACTCTGTATTACACATTCAACGGGAGCATTGTTATTTCGGAAATTATATGTTGAGGGGTCCAAATCCAGTTCGGGCGAGTTACACCATCTCCTCTCCTTGCACCTCTTTGCGAAGAAAATTATCAAATGTCCTAATGAGCGAGTGTTCTGTGTCAATTCATGGTTTCGGCTTCTTTCCCAGACTAGTAATGTTTCTTCGGGAAGACAGCTTTCGACTAACGGGATCAAGAAATCTCCATGCTTATCTTGAGTTCTTCCTAAGCTCTCTAAAGCACGTAGTTTTTCTTCTAATTCACCATATAGATATGTCAGGTCTGTCTTGGACCGTCCTTTTACTGCATTTTTCATTACGAGTCCTAGAAGGTCTCTCACATAAATCTGAGCCAGTAAATCATCGCGTCCAAACCTCTCTTTCAACTGCTCTATGGCTTTCGAATAGTTAGCCGCAGTCGCCGGAAAACTAAGGACCAGTCTTTCAGCTTTAGAATGAGGTTCAACTGATTGTAATAAATACTGCATCTTGTCTTCCTCCGCAATTGAACTGTCATCGTGTATTTTCTTGAACTGGCTCCAAAAGGCAAGGAATTCTTTTGGGTCACCATTAAATTGTTTCAATTCTATCTTTGGTAATTTGAATTTCCTTTTTTCAGCTTCACTCGGCCCAGCGTTTTCTTGTAATCTATTCTCAATTTTAAAACAGTTTTGCAGATATCTGTCTCGATACGTTTCAGCTTCTTCGAAATCTTCAGAAAATAACTGTTCGCCGTTTTCCTCCTTCAGTAATTCCTCCGATAGTAGTAATTGGCAATTGTCCAATCTCTGGAACTTATCATCAATTATAGTTCTCAATACGGAGAGTTCCTTTCTATCCGCAATTTCTTTGTTCAATTCACTTTCAATTTTCTTTAAATTAAGGGTGAAGGCTTGCCTAAGGCCCTTCCTCTACACTTTCAGATCGCTCAGAGACATTTATTTCTAATTCAGGTAAATTCTGATAAATTTAAAAGTTCAGTTCTCCAAAGCACCCGTCCTGTCACGGACGCCATAAATATTACACGGTTGAGTATAATATATATTCAAGTTCGAAATCTAAAGTGTGTGGACTGCATCTACCCGATGCTGGGTGCTGTTGGTTTCTCAAAAGAGTTCCAGAGCGGTCCGTTAAAAATGCTTTATTTACATTGCAAGGCAGTAGAGCAATGAATCTCACTCTCTGCTTGCTAAGTTCGGAGTGCCCGAAAAAGGGCATTACATCATAGGGGTGGGGGGCGTGACTCCACCCCAGAGACATTCAAAGTAGGGCTATTTTCACAACAACATTTTTATCTTATTATGGCAATAATAATATACTTTTGGCAATATTCTTGATGCCACTATTTTGAGCGGTAAACTTCAAGGTGAAGTTGTTCTTCTACCACAGATCTCAATGATTCTTTCAGACTCACCTGCCCATTCAAATGTTTGCAATTTCCAATTCACTTGGCATTTGCTATGACCATTAATAAGTCATAAGGTTAAACAATGACAATTTGTGGCTTAGATTTAGAAAACCCTTGCTTTTCGCACGGCCAATTATATATTGCATGTCCGAGGTTTGGCAAACCATCGCATTTGTTTGTTTGTACTCCTCTTGGATTAACCAAAAACATTGTACATTCAATGGCATTACGATAAATTTATTTTTTGTGTATTAAAAAAATATACCTGTTATGAAAATAGCTCGAGTTTTATCTTTTTTACCCTTTTACCAAAACAAGTTTGAGTTTCTGTTCAGAATAGCTTCTATATTCACCTTCGTTCATAGTATATACATACTCACATGCAATCGATAGATCGATTTGTGGTAACTGTACATGTGATGATGTCAGGTATTGTAATAACTTTCTTTGTAAAAAACATTTCATCGATATGGTCCATATTGTTACAACTTATTCAAAAAAAAGTTTGTAATTTTCGGATTTAAGACGTGTGTACAGGACAACGTCTGTAGGGACCGCTAGTATATTTATAGATTAAGTGTGTAATAAATAAAATCACATAACTGAATTACTATTTTAAACCAAAGGATTACTCTCTTAAAAGGAAACTAGGTTATTTTAATGTGAATGAAATTATTTTGTGTATATGTATCCATAGTTATAGTTAAGAGTATATATGGATTGTAAAGTATTATATATTTTTGCATTAAATTGAAATATTGTCGCGAAATTTATTTTCGTAAGTGAGCTTCCATTCCCGGAACGAGACAGCACAACTTTTATTACGGTTCGAAGAATTTTTTTAAAAAAATTGTGCCTCATTTATCTTGTTAATTGTAAATTTTAGAATGTCTGAGGGGGGCATAACAAACTATCTAGCGCCCAATACAAAAGAAAGACATTTGAAAAATAAGCCCATATTAAAAAACAAAATGGAAGTTCACTAAACTCATTAAAAGGCAATAAAAAAAGGAAGGCAGTACAGAATTAGAATTTTATTTAGACTTTCATGATGAGGACGTTACAAGTGAAATAAACAGAACTGATAGTGGCACTGCTCTTGTAGGAACTCCTCCAGAGAAATCCAAAGATCACGATAATTTGATGATGGTATTTTGTTCAGATATAGGAATCTGGCCAGTTATTCAATTAGACGCCGATAGATGTTGTTTGGTAAAAGAAGGACCTCCTTAGCCCTTGACTGAGTATGAATTTCCTTATGATGACACAGGTCGAAGATTCAGCTCGCATTATTATACTAGAATTTTAAAAATGGCGGAAAGGTTATTGCGTAAATGGTTAGTTTATTCCATTACAAAAAATTGTGTATATTGTTTTTGCTGCAAACTTTTTGGCTTGATCATTAGTTCCCTTTTTACCAGTGCCGATTTAAGTTCATATCGGGCCCTAGGAGCAGAATATCTACAGGCCCCCTTGGCACTGGAGGATCAAAATTTATAACCAGAAAATCTGTTTAAGTCCAGCTTACCAGTGCTCCTGGGGGCCTGCTCCAAGCGCCCAGTGGATAAACTGGCACTGCTTTCCACTGAAGATTTTAAAAGTCGAAAGCACCTCGTTGAAACTCTAGAAGCACGCGAAGCAACAAAAAAACCATAGTCAAAACCAAAATTCTTGGATTGAATTTAGTCAGCGATTACAATGCTCTAAAACAATTGACATTGACTCACGCAGTATTTCGGAGACTAATTATTAGAGCAAGATGCTTCTACGTATTGTAGCAGCATTAATCCTTTATGTACCGCATTATATGATTTACTGCAAATTTTTTCAAGCAATATTTTTTTTTGGATCACTGCATTGAAAATTAAGGGATATACATAAATAAAATACTCAACTTCTGGAAATTAAATTCGTTAGAACTAATTAATTAAATTGGTACTTAAAAGTACCGTCAGCACACAAAGGTCTCAAATATTCTGTCAATACGAAAAGAACGAACGACTTTTTTAACCCAGTTTTAACTCTTAAAAATGCTAAATATCCACAGAGAACAATAATATTAAATAGCACAAATATTTATTTTTAAAGATTATCAAATTTTTAAAATTTATTTACTTTTTTTACACATAAACTTAATTTGATGATATTCAAGGAAACAGTTTTTTTTCATTAATACGTAGAAATTGAATACACGCTATGCATTTTGAGTGAGGTTTCGATTGAATGTTTTTTAAAACACTGCATCCTGGGGTAAGACAAGGTCTTAACATGAGCAACTACACTTTGAACTCGGCCCCTTGAACCTCATCCTAAGAATCTAACGAAAATTATAGCAGATAATGTGCTGGGACTTCTTCATCAGAAAAATCATTTGTTAGTACATCACTGATTTCAGATGGTAGGTTCTATAACAAATCCGATGCCTCTTGAAGACTGCTTTTTTTACAGACTCTCTAAGAAAAGGAAATAATAATAGAAATAATATTAGCACCTTGAACATCTCCAACTACTGTTAAACCTCTGTTACACATAAAGGAATTAAAATTATGTTATATAATATTTTAAATAAGAATACATATTTTAGTTAATTTTATGGCAAAAAAATACAAGCTCGGATTAAAAGTTACAAATTTTTTAAAAACATTAAAATAAAAGATTTATAAAAATCAAAATAAATTATTTAAGCAAAAAAAAAAAAAACGCTAAAAAGGCATAACTCTATTGCAGCATAGTGATGACGCTTCAACAGAACAAAACTCAATAATAAGCTACACGGACGAAAAAAAACTAAGTTCATGCTCCAACACCCAGTGTGCTGTCGGTACTTATAAGTACCACAAAGTTATATAACTGTAAAATTAATTATATACACTGTTCACTTAAAATAAATAGTCAAATCATTTTCTAAGGTCTTCCTTAACATGTTAAAAAAATAAGACACTTACCTTTAGATATTAACTAGTGATAGGAGGCCGCCGGTCCCTGAGATACAGTTTTAATTTTTGAATTTGCCCTGTTTACAAAAAATAGGGATTAGACAAGAATGTGGGTGCGTCCAGGTTCAACGTACTTTATGGCCGTCAAGGTTGTGTTCTTGCTTGGACTGTTGAGTCCAATCAGGGGAGTAGATTTGACGGTAATGAATCCGTAGCGGATTCTTTTCGAAGTGGTGCGGTCAGCTTTAAAAAGCACTGACACGCCATTTCTCATGGCTTTTTTCCCTTATTTTATATATTTCCAGAAGTACCAACCCGTCTGGAAAGAGAACCTTTGTCCGGGGTCAACCCTCCATCAAACTCCCCTTTCACTCAGATAAGTATCGTCATTGTGCTTTTTAATATTGTTTCAGTATGTTTGTTAATAAATACAATTGTTTACCACTATATGATCAGACTGTTAATTTAGTGTAAAGTTAATTTGTCAATAGAAGATTCTTGTTTATTTTAACTTGGTCATGATGCTATGTGAAATTAGGAAACTGGGTTCACAATTTAGAAATTAAAAAAGTTAAAATAGCGTCGCATCACTACTTTTTCGGAACAAAAATGACAATCTTCGCAATCCGATCAAAAAGTCAGCTGAAAACATAACTTCTACTGTAAAACTATTTGCTTTCCTCGCTAAAATACTCATCATAGAACTCATGCTGCCATATATCTTGAAAGAATGGATTTCTGCTAAGTATCGTCAGAGTTTTCGTAAAAATGGTTATTCAATGTAATTTCAAAGAAAGTGGTACTTATAAGTACCGTCGGTACATAAAGGGTTAAAAATGCTTGCTCAAAATTTCTTAGCTTTTCTGGGTAAGAGCGACAAAGCTCACGATTCCAATAAAAGTAATTTTTTACAAATAGTTTGCCTAAATTTTATTCGTCTTAGTTTTAGCTTTCAACATTCCTCTGAAATTTTAACTTTCAATATTTGTCTTAAACTTTAACTCTCAATATTCACAATAATTTTACTCAAACAACTATACCAAGATTATTATTTATATGTCTTTACTCAACTCAGATTCCCTTTTACATATTTATTAAGGTGTATCCCATTCGGATAACGGCCGCGGTAGCCGAGTGGTATAGGTATCGGATCGTGGCTTGCCTTGTCACGAGTTCGAGCCCAGTACCACTAAAGACCCGCTGTGTAGGGCAACGATGCACGTTAAATCTGTCGAGAGCTGAAAAGTCCTCCCGTTGGTGTGGTGTGGTAGTTAAGAGAGGGGTGTGCCAGCTCAGGTGTCATCCACGTCACTTGACCATGGTTCAAAATTACGTGGTCCGTCGCCAAAAGCCCTCGTGTAGCTGAACAGTGCGACGTTAATATTCAATCAATCAATCCATGCTTGTCCTTAGGGCTCACAATTCAGACCTAAAAGAAAGCATGATCTTTTCTGCAATCATCAAGGTCAGCCACCCTGAAAGAAAAACTCTTTAAATATCACACAATACAATTACATTTTACAAATTCCATACTTTATATACAATCATTAAATGACAACTATTTTCCATATATAACCCTCATCTGGTTTTCTAAATAAAATTCCCCTCTAACCACGCAGCGCTGTTAATGTTATTGTTAATAATCTATCTACGCCGCGTTCCCAAAACTAGATGCACATTAATATGAATCAATACAATAATATATATATATATATATATATATATATATATATATATACAATTACAATCATTTTTTCAATAATCGATTCAATAATTTATTCAATAATCAATAATCAATAATAATTTATTCAATAATCGATTTCAATAATTACGACTAAGAACCCAAAGAATAATCGCATCTCAGCGAAGTCATACAAAGCAGTAAACGAATGTACATACACAGTTGTTTTCTCCTCAAAAACATTTTTGAAAAATTTTACGAGATCAAAAGTTCATTTTTCAATCTTCTAGAAAAATGTACCCATTGCAGTGTCAACTTTTGCCATTTTTTAAAAAAAATTTTAAATGACCAAAATGACTTGCGTGCAATAATTCTCTTGACTGCCTGTCAGAAAATGTATAATGAAACCATGCAACCTGATTTTTATGTCTTGTAGTTGACGTCTCATATTAGGACCTTCAGGGAGTGAGATATGTAGCTGTTCCCTCCTCCCTTCCTCTCCTGGCAATGCTGTTGTTGACCACTTCTGCTTCTGATATTCCTGCTGATTGATCTTCTTTGCTCCTCGGCATAGAGGCTGTACTGTTGTTTCTCTCTGCTTCTTCTGAATCGAACTAATCCTCCTTGTTGTGTCCTCGTTTCATTGGCTGGTTGGGACTCCACCTTTGCACCTCTTCTTGGTCGCAAGTTGCAGCCACTGGTACTTAGCATCATTGTTTCCTCTGTTCGAAATTTCTTTCTACATTGGGGTAAATCAATACTACTGCTCAATGTTAATGTTCTTTTTATCAACTTTATGTCCTGTACATTTTTTATACTCTTTCTCTGGTCCTCCAGACCCAGACTTGAATGATCTCTTGTATGCGAGAGTTTTCTTTTTACCTTTTTTAACCTTTCAATTTGGTTCTGACCAAGAGTCAAGTGGTGATCTGACAAGTGGTCTGCGATTACTGGCCGTACCTGTGTGCCTCTCACCCTGATCCTTCTTTTAAAAAAACCTGTTCCTTTTTCCTCTAACTCAAGCATTTCGCCTGACCCATTCTTCCTACTATACTGCGACTCATTTGATCTAGGCTGCATATCTTCAAAATTATTCGATTTATAGCTTGAACTATTGTTATCAGAACTCCTGGTTCTTATCTCCATCTCGTAACTTTTCTTATGATGATATAGTCTAACTTGATCTACATTGACTGTTATTCTTTTTCCCAATCTCCAAACAACTAAATTATTCTGTTTTACCTCTAATACTCTATAAGGACCTTCACATTTTAGTTTAAACTTGGCAACCAATTTTTGTGCTGCCGAACTTAAAGGATGCGTTTTCACCAGGACCCAATCATTAACCTTAATCTGAACAACACACTTTCCGTCTATCATAATATTTCGCCCACTTTTCGTGCTTAGCCTTTGTGTTTCGTCTAGCTTTATCAAATAATTTCTCAATATCCCCTAAGGCAAACTCAGTTCCGTCCGATTACATCACTAATTTCTGAAATGGGATAATCAACTTTCGACCTAAAAATAATTCTGCAGGGTCTTTTCCCGTCGTTTCATTCACTGCCGTACGAATAGCAAAAGCGAACTCACGTAAGAACTGGTCCCAAGTATAATGTTGATCCTTCACATAATTTGCAATCATTTGCACAAAATCACTATTTACGCGTTCGGTTCTATTTGCCTGAGGTCTATAAACAACAGTCTTCACATACCTTATGCCCAATCTATCACTCAAATGTTCAAAAATATCGGATATAAATTGGGGACCGTTATCACTTATTAATTTTATTGGAGCTCCACAACGCGAGGTATAATTATCAAAAAAAAGTATCCGCTATTACTCGCACTGAGGCCTTTTTAAGGGATATGATTTCAGCCAACTTGCTGAAATGATCCGTAATTACTAAAGCATATTGGTTACGTCTCACTCTCGATGCAGGGTACGGACCTAACAAATCTAACGTAACTATCTCATTTGGATAATTTTATATAATCGGAATTAAGCGACCAGCTGGTAACGCGTTTTTATAATTGTTAACCTGGCACATGTAGCATGTAGAGAGATATTGATCAATATTTTTTCTCATATACGGGAAATAACAAACGTCCCTTATTTTATGGTAAGCCTTAAAGCGTCCTAAATGACCTGCTATGGGCTTGTCATGAAATTCTCCCATTATTTCATTCCTTAAAGACTTTGGAATGTATACTCGTATTTTACCTAACGTCGTTGCATATTTCGCATAAAAACAACAATCTTAAAATCGCGAGACCAGTTCTCACATATTGTCGCATTAACTGAGCTATCTTCAGGGCTTTCAAGATATCTATAGATATGACCTAATTCCGAGTCCTTTCTTTGCTCTTCGATTAACTGTTCACGCGACGAAAGTACCAAATCCCTGATTATTGCACAATTAACTTTCTCCTATTATACTTTCAACCGGGTTCCTCGATAAAACGTCAGACACCGCATTTTTAGTTTCAGTTAGATGTTCCCATTCTATATTAAATTCTGCTAATTTTAGAACCCACCTAATCATCCTACTCGATAAATTTTTACCATGTGTTAAACGCGTCAATACAGCGTGATCTGTGATAACTTTAATCGGCAGTGAACCTAAATACGTTCTGAATTTATTCAGAGCCCAAACTACTGCTAAACACTCCCTCTCGTTACAGTGTAATTCCTCTCCGCACTACTAAGCGTGCGAGAGGCAAACAACACTGGTCTCTGATCCTGATTTAGAACCGCACATACGCCTATTGAACTGGCATCTGTAAACAACTCGAAAGGGTTTTCGAAATCCGGCAATTTTAAAATTGGCGCTTTCATTATCGCCGCTTTGACCGCATCGAATGCCTTCTGCGACTCAATTGATCAACAAAATTTCTTGAGTTTTCGCTTAAGATTATAAAGGGGCTCGCATAGATCAGCATAATTCTTAATAAACTTTGCGTACCACTGGGACAAACCTAAAAATTTGGATACCTCTTTAGAATTTCTTGAGGGTTTCATCTCAACTATAGCTCGAAGTAGCCCAGTTGTCTTTTCCGTTTTAATTCCCTCCTTACTAATAATTAAATCTAAATATTTCAATTCATCACAACCAAATTTGCACTTTTCCTTATTTAACGTTAACCCTGCATCTTGTAATAATCGAAAAACTTCCCTTAGATGTTCAACATGGTGAGTGAACGATGGAGACGATATTATTACATCGTCCATGTACACACTCACAAACTTCCCTATCACCGGTTTTAAAATAAGATTTATAGCCTTTTGAAAATTGGGGGCCGCCCCTGACAACCCAAATGGCATACGCCGAAATGCGTAAGTGCCATTCTTCGTAACAAATGCGGTCTTAACTATATCACTGGGGTATACTGCCAGTTGAAAATACCCCGATTTGAGATCAAGAGATGACATAATCGTCGTATGGGGTATATTCGTTATTAAATCATTTATTAACGGTAAGGGATAACGGGGATACTTTGTAATAGAATTAAGTTTCCGATAGTCGACAGCATATCTATACGCTTGTGACGTCTTACGCGTCTTTTCTTTAACAAGTCCTTTGGGTTCTTTAGGCCAGAATTAATGGCAACTCTTTTCCAACCAAATTCAAGAAACGAGAAGTGAAGAGATGCAAATAATATAGGATAAATATAGGATCTTAGAGTAAGCGTTATGGCAATGTAATGGTAGTGTAAAGGAATGTTAGACAATTAACGTGCGTTGTGGTAGTGGATGATTATTGAAGTTCGTCGTTCAAAGATTCAAGTTCTACGTGTCGTGGATAAACATACTGGTAATCGATTAGAAGTTAAACATAAAGCTACATATCATTGTAGATAAAGACAAGTTTATTACAGAATAATATAAGGTAGGATTGTTTACTTATTATTATATTTGAAGATTAGGCGGTTCGAGTATTGAGATTGGTCTGTATTATATTGTGTGTTGCGTATTGCGTCATCGTAGATTCTCTCATTCATATTTGTTCAAAGTTTAAGTTGAATATCTTAATAAAGTCATATTAAGATAATGTATGATTCTAGTTCTTACGATAACCCTACACCTCTAGCTCACGCTGATACTTCGAGGGATGTACTTCCAAGGGGAGGAACATCACACGCTCCCGGATTATCTGGCGGTAATCCATTACTTTTTCTAAATAACACAACTGATGAAGCGTACGGGGATTGAATCGGAATTATGCTTCTCTCTTTCAACATTTTCTCTACATGATAATTGAGTATCGCTTATTTCACCCTGTCATAACAATATGGCCGAAAAACAACTGGTGGCTTATCTCCCGTGTCAATTTCATGATACCAAACATGTGTGAGCCCCGGTTTATCTGAAAATAATCCTTTAAAACTATTAAACAAATCCCTCAACTTCTGTTTCTGTTTTACTTCCAATCCTGTCTTAGAAAGATCTATTTCTACATTTCCTTCCTCAATCATTTTAACCATTGTATCAATTTGCAAATCAGGAATCTCGAACGATTTTCGATCAAAGTCTAAAATAATCTTTGATCCACTTATGAAATCCACCCCGAGAATACATGGGTATTTTAAATCTGTCAACACATGAATCATCCAAGGCTTCTCAAACTCCCTAATTCGAACATTGAATTCCACAATTCCTACATTCTGACATTTAGCTCCCTGTGCCGTGATCACCTGAGCACGCAATTTTTTTACTTGCTTATGAAAAAAATAATTTCGGTATATCTCCTCCTATATAAATGACTTCTCTGCTCCTGTGTGTGTGTGTGTCCCATGTTTTCGTAAAAGTATCATTTAACAAAATAGGAACATATGGGATTTCCACTGGAGACATGCATACCGCAGAAAGTTTAATCGGTACCTCATTTGCCGACTTTGTCTGATCATTTTGATCATCTCTAACCTTCAAAACATTTAATCGACTCCTTTGCCTCCTATCACCTCGACTAAAATTCTCACTCGAACCTATATTTCTGCGGTCCCCTCGACTAAAATCTTCATTTTGACCCCCATTTCTAAATTGGTATCCTCCATCGTTAAATATTCGATCATCCCTCTGAAATCTATTCCTGCTGTCGAACCACTGACTTCCTTGACAGCCATTCTCGTAATTACCCCATATAATCATTTCTGCCGTAACTCGATCTACGCAAAACTTCCGAATTCCTCCAATTTTTCCGACTATCATCAGCATTAGACATCCTACTCTAATTCCAACCTTGTCTTTCAACATTATCACTATTCCTCGAACCCCGCATTGTTTTTACATGAATATCTTTCCTCAAACTTAGATAACACCTCCAATAGTTGAACCGTGTTCTGCGGATTTCAAGCCTCCACATAATCTTGGAAATATCTTCCAAAAACTCGGTAACATTCTGGCAAGACACTAAGTTCGTTAGCGCCTCTTACCTCGGGGTTATATAAATTAAATTTCGTTGGGCGCCATTGTAATGGCTTCCCCCTCGGTTGCCCTTCTCCTAGAGTATCAGCGTGAGGTAGAGGTGTAGGAATAAATGAAGAATTAGAAGCTGCCATGATCTCAATAGGACTTTATTAAAATTTTAACTTAAACCTTTAACAGATTAGATAATAGTTTGATATGTGAGAGAATTTACGGTGGCTAAACACACAATATATAATACCGAACTAACGTAACTCGGACCACTATCAATAACTAACTCGTCTAAGCTTAATTTCTATGCGATCACAGATGCGAATATTTAAATAGTCATCCCTACCTTTATTGTCCAACGATGTATCAATTTATCTAATCCTAGTTGAAGTTGCGGTTCACTGGCGTGCAATGGTATGTACCTTGACCTAAGGGCTCTCTGTCATGAGTAACTTCTATTGGCTGTCACTTAACTTCTCAAAACCTCTTCACACTTGAAATACGGACTATCATAACATTCCCCAAATGCCACCTGGATTACTATAAACTTCTGTTATTTAAAAGCTTCCTAATTTGCCTCTTTCCTTCACGCTTTACTTCTTGGGTTGGTTGGAAAAGAGTTATCATTCATTCCTACTCCAAAAAACCCAAGAGGACATGTTAATGAAAAAACGCGTGAGACCGTCACAAAGTTAGTATTCTCTTTTTATTTTGTATAACTATGTGTTATTTAGAAATATCCCCATCATTTTAAATGTTATTATCAACAAAAATAAATAAATATATAAATTCAAATGCTCTCATTCAAATCCTTAATATTCCTATTCTCATGAGGAGATAAAATAATTTTTTAGGGTTAAAGAAAGTCTACTCCTGAAATCTCTAATCTAAAATAAAATTCAAGCAATGATTAACACATCTAGTTTGCAAAATTTAGCCGATTAATAAATACATAAAAACAACTTATTTGATCCATTACATATTTTCAAAAAAATTAATACTATTTTAAAATCAAAGTATTAAAAAAATTAGGATGCATTATTCTTATTTAGTTCGATACATTTTAATATTAAAATATGCTTTGATGTCAAAAACGTCTTAATTAATAATGAAATAAATAATGTTAAAGTTTTTAGTACAGTAAGACCCCGCTTAACGTGGGGTATACGTTCCATCAAAGTAGAGCGTTATATCAAACAACGTTAAACGAGGTTATCTCATCATGTAAATAATGGGGTTAGGGGAAGATAGGTAGAAAATTGGCCAGGTACTTTACCTTTAAATTTATTAATTATGTGTTTTATAACAATAAAACAAAAATGTATTTCTTACAAATATAGAAACATAATAAATGAATAAACATATAAAAATAAATAAAATTCTATGTCAGTGCGTTTACATTTCAGATCATACAGTATCTTCTGTATTTCCAATTTTCTGCCTTTTTATCAAGAAGGCATCTAATGTAATTTGCGTTTTCCTTTTGCACTGTGTCAGAAGTTGTTGGTAAGTGGATAATGCATCCATAACCTTGTCTTTGAACTCCTGTCAAAATTTGCTCCTGCTTTTTCTTGCTGCTTTATTTTCGTGTTTTTTTACTATCACCCATGATAAAAACTAAAAACCATAATATATGTCACTATAGCGATCGTTATATTATATAAATTTATACTTACAATAACGTTAACAAATGTTTGAAACGATAAAAATACGTTCGTATAAGACCGCTGGAAAGAAGAAACACAGATAATCTGCTTCGGATATCGGGAAGCCTACCGCTGTGTATAATTTCGGTGAATACTACAATTCAAATAAAAGAGCGTTGAACCGAAACAGCTCTAAACGAAACAGTGTGTTTAGCGGGGTCTTACTGTAATTGAATTTAATAAGAGCGTTGCGTACAAAGATGAAAAATGTACATGTTTGATTAGTAATTCAGTGAATGTTGGAAAAAAATTGCCTCATATTCAATGCGTGACGGATCTGTACGGCACTTTATCACTAATACTCTTGGGTGTCTTTGGGGGTTGTAAATTCTCGTATATTTCCAACCAACTCTAAAAGAAGAAACCGGGATTTGCAAATTAGTCAAAGTATTTAAGGAGAGTGTTGTAAGTTAGCAGGAGAGGTTATACGCCAAGAGAAAGGTTGACGGAGTTCTAAGAAGATTCAAATTGATTGTGCGATTAGAGTCTCACTGATTATTAGGCAGCGATCTACAATTGGAAAGTTTTCTCCACCTGGAAAGCAAGGTGATATTTAAATTTAGATTATCGGATCATGAGAGTAATTATATAATAAAGTTAGTGGGAAGTCACAATGAATGCTAGTTGTCAATAATTATGTATTAAGCTTAACTTCTATTAAGAAAATAGTCAAGCTTACCTCAATTCCCATCGGGCAGAGAGTGCTGTGACAGCTTTCAGTTCTTAGAAGAATTTTAATAAGTAAAAAGTTCAAAAAAACCACACTTAAAAATAACGAGTGAGCCGACTGTAGTTGATAGATAGAAGCCTTATTTACAGCTGCCTAAAAAAAGAAGTGGATCAAGACAGTGCTCTGCACCCAGATAAATTTTTGTAATGCAGTGCTATCACCATCTGTTGTCCAAAATATTATTTATTTTTGTGAAGATATCTCATGATTATTTATCAAACCTCAGTTTAATTTGCAATTTATTTAGTTACTGAAAATAATTTATTTTATTATAAAATAAATATGATTGAAAAAGTCAAGTTTTTTAAAACTATGTAAATTTCATTAAAATATCTACACTTTTGCTTTGCATAAATAATCTGTTTCAATTTTTCATATTTAGTGTTTTGTTTGTTCAGAACTGTTTATGGTAATTTTATCAAAATTAGGGCTTAAATTTCTGTTTTATAGGTAACCTTTTAATTCTTGAGACCTTTCCCTTTTGGTTTGTATGTCCCACTTCGACAACAGTGATAACTCATCACTATTTCTCCATTTTGAAGTGTTTTACAACCTCGCTGTCTAACATATTTTGACATAGTCTTGTTTTCTTCTTCTTTCCATGTAACAAATTCTATAATGTTAATTAAAAGAAGGTTTACATTTACTAATACAAAATTATGTAAACTTCAGTAAAAAACATTTATACGTAAATGTATAAAATTCAGTCTACTACAGTGAAAATTTATAAACTAAATGTTTTTTTAAATGCAGCTATTCATACCACTGAAAGTATTGAATTCCTTCAAAATCTCTTCATTTACATCACACTGTTGGTGATCATGAATATTTTTTAAATGCCTTTTCAAACAGAAAGGGCGAGTGAAGACTTGATTACAAAAAGAGCTGATTAAGTCTCTGCTATGCACATTCATTTCAGAAAACAATAAGTATGCAAAAATTTATTACAGAAAATGAAAAAACAGATTGACTAATTAAAATAACAAGAAAGATAACAAACAATTAACAAAATAAAGCAAAAAAAACAACAAGAAATCAAAAGTAAAAATTATTAAAAATGTAAATAAAATGCAAAAGCACTTCCGCAAAAATCGTTCGAGGGATACAAAAATAGCAAGGCAATCAGTTATTTTAGTTTCTATATTTCGTAACAGATGGCGCTAGCACTGCATTAAAAAATCTAACTGGGTGCACGCATCTAGTCCTTTACTCGTTTATTTTTGGCCCTTCCCCCCCTTCTTAATTTATGGCAATGTGCAAGATGGTTCATTAAATTTTATTCAAAATTTTTTCTGCACTGTTTATTTTTGCTATGGGATCTTGGAATTAAATTTAATTTCAAGATCTCCTTGTTTCGGGTCGTTTATTTTCGGATCGACCCAATCCTCTTCCACGCCCACTTTCTGCGATGATCGGTCTCGACCAATCATAACGCAGCAAGCAGGGCATTTCTTTCATCAGTGAGCGGACTTCGTCCGCTACTGTTTTTTGTCAGCAGATTATGTCCTGCCCATCTTTTATTTCGTTCTCGTATATTCTTATGTCACTCTCATTTTTTCGGCTCTAATTTTATTAATTCTGATGAGGAGGTACGTCCCGAGTTTGGGACAGGAACTCCGTAATTTACATGCCACTTGCTACTTGCGCTGTCTTGATTCACTCCTCTAAAAAAGCACAATTCACGTGGCTTCTCGCGAGACAACTGCGTTGCCACACAACTGCAACTAAGCAATACAAAATAATTAGTTCTTACAAATTGTGAAGGCTCGGGACGAGGATTCGCGACGCTAGTAATTCAAATTGCGTGTATCTCTCGATCCTCTTATTCCGGTAGTCCCGTTCGATATTGAGTTTAATATTTGATAAGTATCATATTTCGTGATTTTTAATTTAATAGTAAGGGTCAATCACATTGACATAGACATCTTGATAAATCTTTGTAATTGAATGGTTGGTAATTGATTCAAGTGAATAAATATAATTTGTTATTGTAAAAATGTCGTCTGGTCGTTCGTTGCCTCAATTCAATCTTGGTGTCCAGAGTGGAATCCAGGGGGATTCCCACAAATGCATCGCTAAAAATTATTCAACATTTCTTAAACTTAATAATGAAAATTTTATTAATGGTAATCAAACAATTTTATTAATTAGCAAAACAACAAAAATGAAAATGGCAATCATTTCACAAATTAATTTCAAACTGAAATTAAATAACATGAGTTCTTTTGGCAACAAATTTCATAATTTATATGTAGTCAAACGAAGACACCTCAGGTGGAGCGTCTAATTTATATTACTATATTAACTACCACACAATATTACTCGAGAAATCTGAGATCCCGTTTCGTATAAGCCGTACCTGCAAAATTTCAAAAAATGGATTTTTAACAAAATCTAGATTCGGACCCGTGACTAATTTACTAGACTGTGGCCCATTAAAAAAGATCAGATCTGTATAGATATCTTATACGAAGTAAATATTGACGTGAGAACTAAATACAATGTAGAATTTTCCAACGAAATTCTTCTCAATATTTAGTTGTATTCATAGTTTTTGTGCCACCACATACAGGTCTGTATAGTAGAAATAATTTATGAATTGTATTTTTTTTAATATATAAAAGAACATTTGAAATGAAAAGGACACATTTTAAAGCATTTTTTTTTAAAAACTGAACTTGATAGAATGGTTAGATTTCATTAACATGAATAAATTAACTGATTTGAACATTCCAAATTTTGAAGTGAAACTTCATTGCACTCGAGAGTGAATGAGAAATTTGCCCAGTTTTGCGTTAGGGGGAAAAAGCGAACGGAAGTAGTCTTCCCCCATCCCCCCGAATCATAGCCATGGAGACAGGAGAGAGAGTGGGAGGAAAAGGGGAGCAGGGACACCACATGACTTGCATCATATCCGTGAAAAAGTTGGATGATCGCCTTCCTCTCTGATTGTTCAACTTGCCCACTTTCCGATTAGGGGTCCTTTTCCCCCACACCCGGGAATATCTATCAGGGTTGTATAAGTTGTAGTGTGTACATTACGGTGTAGACAAAATAGCTCTCACAGCAAAAGCGTGCCTTTCTGAAATATTTCCTTAGATTGTTAGCTACATGTGATGTGTTCGGCGGCTAATTTTTTTTTAAAATTTTCATTTGCGTCGAATTATTATTAATTCTAGTCAGAATGCCTATATCAAATACACAAAGAGGAAAAGAGTTTCGTGAAAGAAAAAAAAAATATAAAAACTAGCAGCAAGTCCAATCGAAAAAGTAACAAGAAAACAGAAAAATAGTGCAAATTCATCAAGTTCTACTGCCAAATCTTCATCAGAGTACATGAGAGAATATCGAACACGGAAAAAAAACACTGCAAAATACTGTCTTAATGTCCAGTTTAAGGGTTGGGAATGCTATTGAGACTCTTCTAATAACAGCACAGATTAATACGGACTTTGTGACCCCCCCTGTGCCATTAACTACAGAGCCCTCAACAAGTCTAGTGCATGTTGGAACTAATGCATGTATAAATCAATAATAACTTCTATCTTACGTTACAAAGACTATGATTCCCATAAAAATGCTCACAAAAATTTTCAAAAGTAATTCGTTGATAATCCTTTCAGTCACGGGCGTTCAATTTATGATAGATTATGGTTTAGAGATGATTTGAGAACGCCTGTTGCTGAGCACAAAAATATTTTTCAAAATATTTTACGGGGAATTAATTTAGAAGACACACATTAAAGCATGCTACTATTTCCGACAACGTTTAAATAGGAACAGTATACCAAATTTATCAAAATATAATGGTTTTCTCTACCCAGAAATTCTAGAACATCTTTCTACTTTGGATTTGGTATCAGAAAGACTCGTTTCGTCACAAATACCTTTCATGCAAATTAGGCGATTGAGATATGTACTCGGTCTGTTTGGAATATTAGGGCAAATAATCAATGTTCCAACATCTCCAAAGAAGTTTCACTTCGATCGCGTGGCGTTCCACGCTCCATTTTATTAAATTTTATAAAATTCATAGAATTTCATAAAACTTACCAATAATTTGATTTTATATAATTATTCCACTAAACCAACGATTAGAAATTTGCATTTTTTAAAATATAGCAGTTACAAATCAAATAATAAATGGAATGTTTTTCAGGATATAACTACAATTTAACTAAACCAATACTTAAATAAAGCCTGAAAAAATTATTAGTATTAAATACGAAAATGATGTAGGCAAAATACAAATTTTGCCTCCAAGACGTATACGCAATACATGTAGAGATCTCGACAATACATGTAGAGACACAATACATGTAGAGACATGCATTATCTCGTAACTTGCCGTATTCAGAGGTGGCGCCAGGTGTGGGCCACTGCCCACGACCTCGCACCTCAAAGCCTAAGCAAATTAAACGAAAAGGACGGAAAATCCAAAAGTGCACACCACAGGGGTTTTTTTATAATTAATAAATTAGAAAATTCTCAACTCTCTATCTGATTTTCGCCATAAGATAAAGGGTGTTTTTTTGAGAGGTATAGTTAAATTGCAATAAAACAACGATGTATTATTCGATTGACATGAATTTTTTTTATTCGAAAGATAATCTTGTGGCATTACATTTTAAATATGATTTCTGGCATAGGACTGCCACGGCTGGCTCGGATGTAGTCCAATCTGGACGTCCAATTTTCGATGACTTTTTCCAACATTTGTGGCCGTGTATCGGCAATAACACGGCCAATGTTGTCTTCCAAATGGTCAAACGTTTGTGGCTTATCTGCATAGACCAATGATTTTACATAGCCCCACAGAAAACAGTCTAGTGGTGTTAAATCACAAGATCTTGGAGGCCAATTCACAGGTCCAAAACGTGAAATTAGGCGGTCACCAAACGTGTCTTTCAATAAATCGATTGTGGCACGAGCTGTGTGACATGTTGCGCCGTCTTGTTGGAACCACAGCTCTTGGACATCATGATTGTTCAAATCAGGAATGAAAAAGTTAGTAATCATGGCTCTATACCGATCACCATTGACTGTAAGGTTGTGGCCTTCATCGTTTTTGAAGAAGGATTCCATCAGCCCATAAAGCGCGCCAAACAGTCAGTTTTTCTGGATGTAACGGTGTTTCGACATACACTTGTGGATTAGCTTCACTCCAAATGCGGCGGTTTTGTTTGTTGACGTAGCCATTCAACCAGAAGTGCGCTTCATCACTAAACAAAATTCGCTTATGAAAATCGGGAACAACGGCAATCTCGTTTTGGGCCCATTCAACGAATCTACGCCTTGCTTTATGATCTTTTTGATGAATTGCCAAACCAAACTGAGAATAAATCACTTGACAGCTGTTAAATCGGTCGCCATATTGGAAAGTAATGCCAACTTAAACTTCTATACCTGAAAAAAAAACACTCTTTATATAGATATATCGGCTTTTTTTAAAAAGGAATTCTACTTATCGGTTCTTGAAAATATAGTTTTCCATTTTCGTTTATTAAAAATTTCTTAACTTTGTCGTTTCCATTTGTATTCAGTCTGGAAACATTAGCTGGACTTACGGGGAGTCTCCAGTCAGAGATGGGGCATATCTCTGGACTTCCATCATCAGAAAGCCAATTAAAATATCGCATGCAGACGCAGTTTCGCTTCATGTTTCTATATCATATCATAAATTTTAAAAGTCTTTTATATCAGAATAAATAATAGAGATACTGGGCATTTTTCGTAATTTATCAAACATTTCAGGCTTAGGCACTAAGAAAGATATAGATAAACGGAGAAAATGGGAATCTGGAGCAGCAAATAGAAAAAGAAAAGCGGAAAGAATTGTATCCAACCAGGCTTAAAGTTCAGGTATGATGAAATTTTTCTCAGTCAGACTGAATCTGGCAGTACAGAATCAAATCGGTCTTTCGACTCCTCAATATTTATACGTATCCGGGTCTCCATTGAATTTTGAAGTGGCTCCAGCTGCACTGACTATCGATATCGAACGACGAAAATAGAAAGTAAAAAAAAAACACACTTGGCAATCATAATCTCTGAGTGTGTGTCTGTCTGATGCTGAGATTTCTGTGTTTACGTTGAGTAACATAAGTCACAATTAAGAAGAAGAGATTGTGATTAGAGTTCTTCGCCTGTGAACAGAGATGACAGTGACGTAGTGAAACAAGTACTTTCCAGCACTTTCCATGCATTTTATTTTTTGACTCGGGATTGTGTACGTTTCCTATGAAAGATACTCAACGGTCATAATATAGTTCAAAGCGGTTTTACACAGCAATTAAATAACAGTGATGAATATTATCCTAAAAATGATGATCATAGACATTTTTTTTAATCTTCATTTCTCAAGAAAGCTAAATAATGTTGAAACTCAACGTCGCCACTGGTTGGTTTATTCAAGTTCTAAGAATAAAATTTTCTGTTTTCCAATCAGACTATTTGTCAATTTACAAACTCAAGGGGTACAGGAAGGGTGATGCGATTGCAAACACTTAGTCTTTTACACAGACATGAGGCTACTAAAGAAGATATGACCTTTATGTTCCAACAGATAACATTAGAGAAGGGAATAAAGCACGGAAAAACATTAAACTGAGAAAACGAAAAATGAATCTTTGAATCTTAAAAACATTGGTACAATTAGTTTGAGAGAGTAATTGATATAATAAATTTCTTAGCTTATCATAATCTGGCGTTTAGAGAGCACAGGGAATCTCTCAAAACAGACGAAGACACGAAGAATTCTGGAAACTTCATAGACTTATTTAAATTGATATCTAAATATAATCCTACGTTACGGGAACACATAAATCGCACTGATAATTAACAACTTGTACACCATTATCTAAGGCACGACATTCAAAATGAATTGAACATAATCATATCAAACTCAGTTACCAGTGAAGTGATTGGTAGGATAAAAGAGGCAAAATATTATTCTTTTTTTTCTAGAGATAGTAGTGGAATTGAACACTTACGATGTTGTAAATATTGCAGTACATCAGCTGGAAGTATAGAAGAAAACTTAATCGGATTTTTTTCTTGCTGTGACTGAAATGACTGGAGAATATTTGACCAATGCAATACCGGCAGAGCTAGGGAAAAAATGGCTTAGATATTCAGAACTGTCGTGCACAAGGATACGACAATAGTGCAAATATGGTAGGCATAATTAGTGGAGTTAAAACTCGAATATTAAATGTAAATCCCAGGGAATTTTTCATATCTTGCGGTTGTCATAGCTGGAATTTGTTGTTGGTAGACGCAGCTAATTGGCCAATAACAACAAAAACATTTTTTGATTTTATTCAGAAGATTGTTTTGCTATTTTCAAGTTCCAGCAAACACTGGAAAATTATCAAAGATAAATTAAAGCTTATTATTAAGTCTTTATCAGACACAAGGTGGGAAAATAGAATCGAGGCGGTGAAGACCGCATTATGATGAGGTTGTTGTATGCATAGAAAACTTAAAAAACCAAACGGAACAATCTGACACACTCAGTGATTGCGATCCTCTTTTAAATGTTCAGATTGGAATTTATCGTATCATTACATGTATGGTATGAGTTAGAGGGGCGTGATAATTCTACGAGGGGGGGGGGGCGAGCGTATTGAAAAGACAAAAAAATTATTAATTTACTGAAAGTAAAATAAAATACGTTCTGACATAATAAAAAATAAAATACACATTTACACTGATATAATACACTTATAAATATATCAGTACTACACAGTTTATTTTATGGTTAATTTTAACAATACTAAGTTATGGAACAAGTTTAATAATTACCAGTGACCACATGGGGTCATATATATAAAATTATATACAAAAATTAACACTTATCTTCATAATTTGTGGGGTTTATAATTAATCCCTTAATTGCCGATTAAAAGTTGAATTATTCGCTTGTCAATGCCACCGTTTTCTACGAAGGCGCGTGTATGTGATGTATTGAGGGAGGAGAAAAAGAATATGTATATGATAAGCAAATCCTCTGAAATAAGTAAATCCTTCACAAACACTGTCAAGGTCCTTTATCGCATTCCAAAGCCTTCGGAATAATTTTATGGATAACAGTGCACAGAAAATCTCGTACATTGGAAAGACGTATATATACGTCAAGGGCAATGAACGCTTTGGTTGAGAGAGGCGTTTATATACGCCGGTGTCACTTAAGAGGTTAAAATCGTATTGTAATTTTAGCACCAAAGTATAATATTTTATTGAATTCTATACATTGTTATTGTATGGTGGGAGGCGCAATGAAAATTGATTGAATATTGGGACGCAAATATTGTAAGTTTGAGAAGCACTGCCATAAGCAAATTACGGCAATCTTTACAAGCCCATTTATGCATTACTCTTGAACATTTGCGTACATTTTGTAGCTGGATCAAAGAGTATCGACAAACTGGATTCGAAAAATGCTTCTTTGACGCTCGTAAGTTTATTTGAAAAACAGTTATGATTTGCCAAAAGATTTTTAAAATAAAAGGGTAGCCAAAAAGAAAAGAATGTTTGTTTATGAAGGCGGAGATCAACCTATAGAGTTTTGTCAAAAGCCGTTATAAAACAGACTTTTTTAATGGCATGATTGATTGTGTGGTAAGCAATATGGATTCAGGATTTATGTCTTTAAATCAACATTTTGAAAATTTTGGTATTCTCTCTGACTTTAACACGGTGTTTCTCAAACTGTAGGGCATGCCCCCCCTTGCGGGGCGTAATAACTCTGCGAGGAAGTCGCGAGCATATTGAAAAGTCGGAAACAAAAGATTATTTATAAAAAAAATTATTAATTTACTGAAAGTAAACAAACAAAATACTTTCTGATATAATGAAATATAAAATACACATTTACACGGATATAATACACTTATAAATGTATCAGTACAGTACAATGCATTTTATTATTAATTTAACAATACTAAGTTTTAAGAATAAATTTGATAATTATGAGTGACCTTACGGGCTTGTACTATCACTTATCTTGATAATTTGCATGGTTTTTAATTAATTCCTTAACTGCCGACTAAAAGTTACACGATTCGCTCCCCATCGCTACCGTCTTCCACGCAGATGAGCGTATTTTGATGGGTTTTTTTAGGGGGAAGAGAACAGGAGTAAATAAGCAAATCCTCGCAAACACTGTTTAAGTCCTCTTATTACATTCCAAAGACTTCGGAACAATTGTATAAATAGCACCGCACAGAAAATATCGCACTTCAGAAAGACGTATATATACGTCCAGAAAATTAATGTTTTGGCTGAGAGAGACGTTTATGTACGTCAGTGGCACGTAAGAGGTTAAAGTTGTATTGTAGTTTAAGTGTCAAAGTATAGTATTATTGAACTCAATACATTGTTATTGTATGGAGGATGGCGCGATAAAAATGATGAGTGAATAGTGGGTCGCGTATATTGAAAGTTTGAGAGAGAGAGAGAGAGAGAGAAGCACTGCTTTAACAATTTAAAAATATTCCAAAAGACCAAATACTGAAAAACTATCAAGATTTACCCACAGTCCTGCAAGTAGGTGAGAGCAGTGACTTCCAACCTTACGAATTATATGAAGAATTATAAAATATGATCTCACATTTACCCAATATCATTGCAGACGTGAAACATCTGCTCAAATATGTTATAGAGAATGATTTGAAAAATATTTTCCCAAATATTTGCATTGTCTTTCGAATTTTGTTAAGAATACCTGTAAGTACCGCTTCTGCTGAAAGGAGCTTTTCAAAATCAAAACTGATAAAAAAAAAAATTGTGTAAGAAATACAATGGACCAGGAAAGACTTTCAGCTTTGGCAGTTTTATCTATTGAAGCAGATGTAGCATGTAAGATAAATTATGAACCAATCATTAAGAATTTCAGCAAAACTAAAAGTAGAAAATTTCTGTTTCTTTAATTTTTTCTTTTTCATTATTTTTTACTGTGCCAAATAAATATAAGTAAAAAATTTGTTTTTTTTTTCATTATGAATAAAAATTGGTTTTTTATTTTATAAAAGGCCTCACGAAATGTGTCTTGCCCACGTTAAGTTCAGGTCTCGCGCCACCATTGGCCGTATTAAACAAGTACTAATAATACATAATTCAATCTTGTGTTTCTTTTAACTAAATAATCTCGCGCAAGGAAAATTTTAGGCATTTCTATTCGTTAATGTTATAATTACTTAATATTTTATATAAAAATGACACCCTTAAATTAAGGAATGTATAGTTCGGGATGACTATTGAAGGACAGAAGAGAAACAAAAATCCAGAATAATAAAATAAATATGTTTCTTTGATCAGTAAAATAAAAAATAGACAATATGCAATAATAAAGGAATAAGAACTTTTTTCAACAAAATGCCTGTTTGAAACATTTATTAAATAATGTGATATAGATGCTGGTAGAGACGTTCACTTTCTCATTTGTTCTTTTTTCCACAAGTTATTATTTTTCCCTCGTTGCCAAAATGTATTTAAATACCGCAAATTTTTTTAAACCTAATTCGCTTTAAACTCGTCTTCAGGAGTGAAAAAATACAGATAATGGGGTTATAGAGAGAGCTAGAAAAGAATAAGAGAGAGTAATCTTAAAATTTTTCAGTACCTCTTGAAATTATTTAAATAGTTAAGCAATACCTCTTTGTAGAATTTATGTATTAAATAAATGGAATCAATTCATTGAATTACAATTTCACGTTTTATTACAAAAGAAATAATTTAGAGCACACATCAATGGCCCGAGGGGATGTTATGATTATCAATTAAATGAATGAGAAAACATTAAAGTGGGTTTATCATTTTCAAGATACATTAAATGCATTTATTTTTATAAGTATTCTGTTTTTTATGATCTAGAAATTTTGTTCTTTGAAAATTCTTCAATATGATAGATTGCATAATATAAAACACCTGAATTTTTTTGCAATAGTCTGTATAATAATGGTTTGTATTGATAACTCAAATCTATGGCGCAACAGCCCATGTGAGCCGAGGCCTATTGTGTCCGTCTCAGTTTTCCTGACCTTGGGCACTGAGGTGCATGAGTAGATGTTCCGGTCAGGTGGTTAGTCTGACGCGAGCCCCCCTGTGTTAAGTTCACAAGCAAGCTTGTTACTCATTTATTAACTCCACTGAAGGGATGAAAGACCAAGTCGACTTTGCCCAGCCCAGGGTTTGAACCGTGGACCTTTGGCGTGGAAGAACGATGCGCTACCGCTCAGCCACTGCCACTCAGCTGTATTCATAACTTCTACATAATAGGCTTTGTATTGATTTACAAAACATAAATGTAATAATTGGTCGAAATAGCTTAGCATAGTATTTATTCAATTGAAGCGATTTTCAAAATTTTATTCTTTAAATTATTTTTTTCTGCATGCAATACCTATTTATTAAAGATGATATTACCATAAGAACTAAGCAACTGGCTCAAAACCACTCGCAAATATGTATTTTTATTTGGATAGTTGATGGATCTCGTAATTCTGAAATGCAGTTTAGTAACAAGGATGAACCAGAGCTCGTGTATATACGAGTATACTTCACATATGAAGGATCTTCGATGAAATCAAAACTCAAAACCGTGACGCGATTGGAAGCCCACTGTTTGTGATCAGATCACTAGACTTCCATAACCCACAAATATCAATTCTAGTGCAAACATAAAAATTAAAATAAAAAACATTGTATATGTCTAATACTTTAGTGAAAAAACAAATATCAAATAAAATTTTTTGTAAAAGTCCTGCAATTAAATTTTAACATAATTTGGTATTTTCAAATCAGGCCATTCATTCAAATGAAATCTATTCCTTTTCGCAATACTTCATTATCTAATACCTTAAAATTTGTCACTTCCATTTTTCAACTGTCTTTTATATTTAGAAAGCTGCATTTCATGATAGGTTTCTTTTAATATAATCGTAGATATAAAAATCTGCGTTATGAGGAATAATTCTACTTAATTAGCGCATTAATTTCTAGTTTATATTAAAAATATTTTTTAAAGGGTATTATATTCAGAAAAGTATTCTGATTATTAGGTGAGTCAAGGCTCAAACCTTAATTTTATCAAAGGTTCATCATATGAAATTCAGCAAGTACTAATTATTACATGAAACAATAACAAAGAAAGAGGAATTTCAAATTTCATAAACTTTCTCTGACTAATGTGAAAATTATACTATTTCATTTTAATTGTAATAAATATCAGCAAATTTTCAATTTTTACAAATTAAGAGAAATATATGATTGTTTCAGAGTTAAGTATATATACTAACTCTCTTTTATTAGTTTTTCTCATTTTTGTACCCTCTTCATAAAACTTAACGCTATTTCAGTTCCTTGAATTACATAATTGAATGTGATATGGTATTTGATATTGTGCAGTGGCGTAACTAAGAGCATATTTTCCCCCTCCCCCTCACAAAGTCAGGTTTGGGGCCTCCCAAGTTGGATTTTACAAAGCGTAGGTACTTGGCAGTTGTTGGGCTTTGGGCCCCTTAGAATCCGCCCCCCCCCCGCCGCGATGCGGGGATGTACGTCACGTCTTTAATATTGTGTTATTACTTATTCACGTTTTAAGTTCTGAAACTAGTCCAATGCTATTAATCATGTTTTTATTGGCTGAGGTGTATCAAAAAATCTAAATCTAATGATAACAGTTTTTAAATATTGGCTATGACCAAGAAACAAATCTTAATCCGGCGTTGACTAAAACATCCATTTTTGTTTGAAAACAGAAAAGTGATTTCTTAAACATTCTTTTTTGAACATTTTCACATTGTAAAATTTCTCTGTTGGTCTTTAACAATAATAAAATACTTTTTAAATTATATTCCAAGTTTCTCTGATATGTATATAATGTTTAGTATCTATTTTCAGAAAACTGTGGATTGAGAAATACATTAATTTTAATATCTTCCATTGTATATGCGCAAATACTATTTTAAATTTTACATCGATATTCGAAATATGTTAATTTTAATTTTAGAAGTTGGTTTAGTTATTGAAAAATACAGTTAAATCTTGCACACAGACACATATAGTCCTTGCTTTAAGATCAACTTATTTCTTATCTAAGTCATCTCAAAGGAAAAATACACCGCACTCGCAAAGTGAATGATACAACAATCCGTTTGGGGGGGAGAAAAGAGAAACCAACACATTCCATCATTTTCAGAAGTTTTCTCACTTTCCTGATACGATACCAACCGCAACATGGGAAACGACACAAATAATGAATGCATGGAAGGAAACGATCTACAAAAAATTGTTATCTGATGGTTTGAAATACGAAAAAAGGGAGAGGTCATTCTATAACGAGAACAAGCGGCAAGTTTTTAGTGTTTAAACAATATGATGGACAATACTACCCAGCGAGGTAACGGAGAATATCCCCTCCCCCCGCAAAATGACGCGTTTTGGGCTCCCAAATTGTAGTTTACAAATTGTAAGTATTTGATGACAGTCAGGCTTTGGGGCTCCCTAGAACCCTGGGCCCCCCTCAATGCGGGGGTGAACGTTACGTGACTGATACTACCCTATGCAGGAATCACTTCTAGAAAAGGTAGTAATACGTAGCACTGGTAGTGACCATAAACCAAGGGAGACGGTTTCCCTTTTGAATGGGAAGAAAATATAAGCAGAGTCAGTTAAATGTTTAATTCCTCTCCATCGGCTTTCCATGTTATTTTGCATCGACAACAATCAAATCTTTATGTTAGTTAATGTAGATGGGTTTATAATTTTGAATAAGAATATGATATCCTCATAAGAAATCCAGAAAAAAAAAAGAAAAATATGGAAAAGCCAAAACAGTACGGAATGGAAACTAAGTACCAATTATAGGAAATACGTCAAAAATAGAAAGTTGTAACGCATATTGCAGCCAGTGATATAAATGGCACTTTTAAAATACTTAAATTACAAAAGAAATTTATTTGATTTCCCTTGCGTGGAAATTTAGTATTTTTTCTAATGAAAGGAGTTTAGTAATTATGATTCTTTCTGAATTTATATGGGGTTGAAAAAGAAAATAATACTTTTAAAGCCATTTTATATTTCAGTCCAAGGTTCAGAACAAATGTAATAAATGTCTCTTGCATTTGAAGTCAATGGAGAATCACAGTTTGTTGGGTTTATTTGCACAAAAAATTGTTGTAATTATATTGTATGTCTATTTAACAGAAAAGATGGATTTGTATATTTGATCTCTATAGAAAAACAAACTATTGAATGAATTTTATTGCGATTTCATTAAAGTATTCTTTACTATCTAGATTAAAATAAAAGTCTTGTACGAAATCATAATATTAAGATGCCCATATTAATTAACATATTTTGTTTTTGTTTTTAATTTCATTGGTAAGTATTGAAACAATGAAATCCAATAACATTTATTTCCCATTTTCTGGTTAATTAGTGTTCCAAAAAAAAAGTGATAGTAAAAATTTTCCTCCTTTTTTTCAGCAATCTCTGATAGCGAATTTTCCTCATTGTAAAGCACGAATTATACATGCATAAAAAAATTAAGAATGAAATAAATTTGACAGTTTTAATTAATATGAAAATTGCCTAAAGTTATTGCAAATTTGAATTTTTATGCGGCTTTCATAACAAGCAATACATTTTAAAAAATCAAATTATTATCAAACTATATGCATAACTAGCCGTTACCCACCCGCTTCAATGGGTATTTCACGATTTTGTATAAATGTATACTGTTTACATACATATGAATTAATGATATCAAGCATTAAGAATTCGATTGTATTGAAAAATATATTTATAGCTGTTACACTCTCGCCCCTTGATATAAAAAGGACATAAATTAAAATATCTAATTTCTATTTATATCTAAAATAGAAGTAGAAAGATATTTTTACGCTCACTTAACCTAATAATCAAGTGGATTTCCTCCAAAGCAACTTTCAGTGAATCTCTACTCCGTAAAATAAGCATGCGTGCTAAATTTCAAGTCTAAACTAACAGAGAAAAATTGGAATTTTTAGTATCAATACCTCGTTGAGAGCATTCTTAGTGGATACCAATTCAACAAAAGAAGCATGCAAACCAAGTTTTATTATTATAGTCTTAGCAGTTCGAAAACGGGAATTTTGTCTATCAATACGCCCAACAACTCTCCCCGCTTCCCCCTGGAGTTAATTTCCGTAAAATCCATTCTTAGTGGAACTCTTTTCAACTTAAGAAACGTGCTCAACAAATTTCAGGTAAATGGGTTAAATTCAAAAACAGGAATTTTTCTGTATAATACGCCTTAATCCCTCACAACCCCATTCCTTTGAGGGTCCGTTTTCGCAAAACTCTTTGTAAAAGGAACTCTATTCCATGAACGGAACATACCTTCTAATTTTCAAGGAGGTGGGTCTATTAGTTGAAAAGCGGAAATATTTATCTATTACGCTCCTTAATCCCCCTCAATGACCCTTGGGAATCAATTTTCCCCAAAACTATTTTGTAGCGGATCTCTACGTCATGAAAGGAATCCACTTACCAAATTTTAAGACTGTACGTCTAATAGTTTACAAATGGAAATATTTATCAATAATGTGTCCCTTAAGCCCCCGCAACGCCCCTTAGGAAACGATTTTCACAAAACCCATTTTATAGCGGATCTCTACTCAATGAATGGAATCAGCTTACTCAATTTCGAGATTTTACGTCTAATGGTTTAAAAAAGGAGTTAATTGCCTATAACGCCACCTAATACTCTACAACGCCACTTGGGAGTCTATTTTCACAAAACCCATTTTGTAGTGAATCTGTACTCTATGAAAGGAATCCGCTTATCAAATTTCAAAACTGTACTTCTAATAGTTAATAAATGGAAATAATTATCTATAACGCCCTTTAAGCCCCCGAAACGCCACTTAGGAAACGATATTTTCCCAAAACGCATCTTATAACGAATCTCTTCTCAATGAATGGAATCAGCTTACTCAATTTCGAGATTTTACGTAAAATAGTTTTTAAAAGGAGATAATTGCCTATAACGCTTCTTAATTCTCCACAACGCCACTTGATGGTCGAGTTTCACAAAACCCATTTTGTACTCTATGAAAGGAATCCCGCAAACCAAATTTCAAAACTGTACTTCTAATGATTTAAAAATGGAAATAATTATGCATAACGCCCCTTAAGAGCCCTCAACACCCCTTGGAGGTCAATTTTCGTAAAAATCATTATGTAAGGAATCTCTACTTTATGAAAGAAATCTATGTACCAAGTTTCAAGACTGTACATCTAATAGTTTAATAATGGAAATAATTATCTACAACGCCCCTTAAACCCCAGTAACCCCCTTGGGGTTCGATCTTTGCAAAATCCGTTCTTAGCTGATGTTTACTCCATGAAGGGAAACTACCTACCAAATTTCAAATCTGCAGGTTTAATAGTTCCGGAGATATCGTGATTAGTCAGTGAGTGAGTCGCTTTTCTCCTTTATATACAGTCGACTCTCGATAATTCGAAGTTGGAGGGACCAATGAAAAACTTCGAATTATCAAGAGTTCAAATTATCAAGAGGGTAGGAAGAGAAGTTACACGAAGAGAAGTTTTTTTTCTAACACATTTAAATTTAAAACTATGTAATAAAGCAACAATTGTACATAATTTTTTAAAGTACATTTTATACAGTATAAAAATATAAAACAGAAGTTAAAAGTCCTATATTAAAAGAATACACTTATGTCTTGAAAACAACTATTAAAAGAATATACATACTATATATAATTAATCCTTTTTGTCGAAAAAATCTGTTATCTTTTTTTTTTTTTTTTTGTTTTAAGGCATTCAATCTAACTTTGTCAATAGATTTTTCTAGAACAAATGAAGCCTGTAAAATATCTGCATCAACATGATTTTGAAGTATTGCGTAGTTTGTTTACTGACACTTTAGCTTCTGACAGTGTTACCGGAGTCAACTCCTCCGATTCATCTTCATCACTTTCTGTATTATTGTGGTCCAAAGCGTCAGATAGAGCTCCCCATACAGCAATCTCCTCAACCAACACGTAGTCGTCAAACGTCAAATCTTGTTCTGGAAGAGCTTGGTTCAGCATTAAATTCAGTGAATGTATCGTCCACATCAACCAGATTCGGCGAGGGGAAGCCTGACTTTTTAAAACAGCTGTGAATTGTCAAAGGAGTAACAGCTCTCCAAGCCTTGTCAATCATGATCAAAGCTGTTAAAATAGAAATAGTAGTTATATTCTGCTGATTTTCGAGGTTATCCAAAACGTTTTTAACAACTTAACGCCGATAAAAAGTCTTAAAATTATGTATAATGCCCTGGTCGAGTGGCTGAAGTTTTGAGGTTGAGTTTGGAGGGGAAAATTGAAATTTCACATTTGATAAAGGTGGTGCTTTATTGTGCACAGTAGTTGCCTAAAAATAAGAGAATATGTCATTTCTCTCCTTTCATATTCGAGTTCAGTGAGACCAACCATTCATTAAAGAGTTCGGTGGTCATCCACGCCTTCTTGCTTGAGCGGTATTTGGTAGGGAACGAGTTTATGCCCTTGAAACACCGAGGTTTTGCAGATTTTCGTATGACGAGAGGAGTAATCTTTTCTGAGCCGTCCATGTTTACAGCCGGTAAAATAGTTAACCTTTCCTTGCTATGTTTTCCTCCATGGCATTTTTCTTTTTTGAATGTAAATGTTTTTTCTGGCAAACACTTGAAAAAGAGTCCGGTTTCATCCGTGTTGAAAATGTTACGTGGTTCGTGCTCCTTTATTAGATCCAAAAGCGAGTTCTGCCACTTAGAACAAACGTTAATGTCGACACTTAAGTTTTCCCCGCACATTTTTTTGAAGACTATCTCATTCCTTTTCTTAAAATTTGTAAGCCATCCCTCTCTAGCCAAAAACTCGATTCCTAATTCTTTGGCGAATGCTTTAGGCTTTTTCTTCAATAAAGAACCACCCATCGGAATATTCTGTCCTCGACACTGTCTCATCCATGAAACTAAACACTGTTCCAGACGTGGAAAATCGCCTTTACTAACGCGTTTTCTCACTCTACTCGAAGATGCACTAAAGATTTTCTCTATTCTTCAGAATAGTGGGGAGCGAGTTCAATGGGATTTCAAATGCTTTGGCAACATCGACCTTCCTCTCACCTTTTTCAACTGATTCTATTACCTTTTGCTTTTCAGAAATTGTTAAGCACTTATACTTTTTAAAAGAGATGTCGTTCCTTTCGCGTGATAAGGCGACACTGAGGTGAGGTGTAATGTAGTGGTCCAAGGTTTATCGAAATATTAACAGGTAGGAAACGTAAATCACCACAACTTAAGTAAAATAATATTTTTAATTTAAAATTTGGAATCTAAAATGAACATAAGACGTATTCACAGTTCACACTCAGCTACGGGGTATACTTAATAGCAGGGGTCGACAACTATGGCACGTGGAGCAATTCTTAGTGTCACATTACCACTCTTTTTTTTAAAAAAATAATAGAATAAAGTTAAATCCCTGTCTCTCCTGTCTTTGCCGGTTAATACGGAGACCACGCACAAGCGAGCTCCACGACCTTCCTACTATCATGAGCGATATCAGCGATATTATGGACTTCTCGCCGACACGACAAATAAAAGTTGCAGCCTGCGAAAAGCTCAGGGATACAGTTCAAGGTACCTCAGCCCTGCACAGTTCTATGTTCGAGGATGTACGTTCACCCAACCCGAAAAATTCTTACATGGAACTCTACCAGATGTCTACTCAAGCCATGGCCAGGAAAAAAGACGAAATGGTAAGAGAGCTTAAAACTCTCCCCCCATGTACTAGAGATGATTGCAACGAACATAAAATCCCCACTTCCCTGATTGTTGAGGAATCTAATTTTAATAATAAAGAACCTACTTTGGATGAAATTAATATTTGTAAAGTTAAGAAGAAAAAACCAAGTAAAAAACGTAAAAATAAAGGCAAAGAATCCTCGGAAGAATTTATTTTTCCGAAAAAGATGGCTCGGCCCGTCTCCCCCAACTCAACCCAGGACCCGATAGAAACGAAAAATAACTTTCCCGATCTAGAACAGGATGTCGAGCATCCACTCCCTACTGTTAAAAATGTAAATTCCGAAGAAATTACCCTCCCCCCCGACTAAACTTCCCCACACTGTAATGCTTAAAATGAAAAATAATTTCCGTGAACAAATTAAACTTATAACAGAAAAATTCCCCAAAATTCGCAACAGAACCGTAGGTGATGTAGTAAAAATGTTTACCAACGACCATGATGAATATAGATCCCTCATTCATTTTTTAAAAACTGATAAAGAATTTGAATTTTACGTCATTGATAATAAAAAAGATAAACCAATTAAAGCAGTAATTAAAGGCCTTCCTAGCTCCTCTAAAATCACAGGCATAACTAACGACTTAGCAGATGAAGGTTACCAAATAGAAAGCTGTACGCAGCTTATCTCAAAAAGAACGAAAAAATCCCTCCCCTTTTTCCTAGTAATTCTCCCGAGAAACGCGCACAATAGAAAAAAATTTCGATTTAACTTACCTAGGTTATTTACAAGTGAAAGTTGAGGGTTACCTCGCAAGAGGAATAAAAAACCCAATGCTTCAATTGTAATAACTTCTTTCATACCGCCGCGAATTGTCACATGAAGCCAAGGTGCTTAAAATGTGGAAAAGATCACGCCACGAGAAACTGCCTAGTCAAAGAAAGACAGGAAAATCCATTCTGTATTAACTGTCAGGACTACGGTCACTCGGCATGCTATACTAAATGCCCCAAATTCCCCCAGCCAAAAAAAGGAACCCCGTTCGCTGACCCCAAGAAAAAGAGAAATTTCGCCACTAAATGGATTAAAGAGGGAATTTCCTTCGCTAACGTTGTTAGCGGAGAAGTCCCCAGTCAGACTCCTATTGAAAATAGAAAGAAAGATCCCCCCCCGTGGATTCCTTAGCCAAGATAATAACAATACCTCTGATTTAACCCAAGTTTTAGAACTGTTTAATATCATTTCAAATCTCTTTAAGAAACCCCCCAAAATCTTAGATCTACTCTCTAAATTTAAAAACGCTAACTCAGACGAAGAAAAAACCTGCCTTCTTGCAGAAGCAATTATGGGAAAAGTTTAAATTTAAATTTATTCTTAATTTTACTCATAATAGTTAACCTTAAATTTACTCATAATATTTTTTACCTTAATTTTTATTACTCTATTCTAAGTCTTCTAAATTTTTCTTTAAATTCAAAATTCGTGCAATCACTCCCAAAAGCTCACTTCCATTCTCAAATCAAAGCCATACTACAACAACTGGTTTCCTCCACTCCTATTGGATCTCCACCTCTGAAGTCACGCCCTCCTCTCCAACCAAAGCTACAACACAAGAAACATCGCAGAACAAGATAGAGGGTTGAAGACTGCTGGCGCAGTCTAGATACCTCATTTCATAAAAATCATCAAAAAATCATCCTGTCTTTGCCTCGTACATTTTTATATAAAGGTTTATTTCTCGCTTCCAATTCTCTGCCATAAAACGATTCTGCTGAATTATCTTGGATGTAGTTTGAGTGCTATATTTAAAAAAAAAATCATCTGTTTAAATGTGACTCATTATTAGTAATAAATACTCAACGCAAATCAAAATTATTGTGCAACACTTGTAAAAGGAAGCATCACTCATTACTGCACAGTGAATAAAAAAGAAAGCAGTTTTTCCTTTATCCATCTAAAGCTTGGGTATCAAAGGAAAAAGATAAAACAGATGGCTTAGGAATAAATCAAAATTCTGCTTAGCAAATACCGGAAATATAATAAACAAAGTAGTTATTCTATCAACATGCACAATTTGGACTGAAAATAAGTTCAGTAAAAAACCGCTCGTGGGATAATTAGGTACAGGAAGTGAATCTAACTTCATAATATTGAATGTTCGAATTATCAAGAGTTTTATAGGATAACTTCGAATTATCGCGTGTTGTAATCTGGCCAACCACAAATTTTACTTCGAAATATTGAGAGTTTTAGTTCGAAATATCAAGAGTTTTTCTAGGGGCTGTGAGCATATACTTCAAATTAGCGAGAGGTTCGTATTATCGAAAGTTCGAATTATCGAGAGTCGACTGTATATAGATTTATAAACAAAAAAATATAAATAAAATAAACTATTTTAAATATATTTAAATAATTGAAAAAGTAAAATTGTATTAATTTCAATAATAAAACTTTAGAAATAATATAGCACACTAATGGGTATTTTTGGGGGTAGTTTTTGAAGAAAAAAAAGAAAGAGAAAGCCATAAAATTTTTTAGAAATATTCCCAAAAATTTAATTGGAAAGATAGCTGCATTTTAAAAAATAACATTAAAACTACGTTTGTACTTGAAGAAATAAATTTTGAAAAATGGAATGCAAAGGATTATTTGGAAGGATTTGAATTTGACTCTTTTCTCCCTATAGCAGTGCTTCTCAAATTGTGGGGCGCGCCCCCCTGGGGGGGCGCGATAACCCTTCGAGGGGGGCGTGAGCATCTTAAAAATATAAAAGGCTTAAAAAATTATTTTTTGGAATGAAGTAAAACAAAATGCTTTCTGACAAAATAAAAAATACACATTTACACTGATATAAATTATATATATCATCTGGTTTTCCACTTTCAAAAGATTCCACTTCAAACGCTCATTAGCTATCTTTGATCCCAAAACCAAATAAAAAAAAGATATTTTGTTTTCTTTGCTGTAATCCCTCGATGAGAGATTTTTTTTCACTACGTTTCTTGTAATAATTTACTTTTTGTGTAAATATAAATGAGAATTTAAGTGTTTTGTGATTGTTTAAATGCATTTTGTGTGTTGTTCGTAAATTGTGAATGAATAGTACTTTTGTTTATCATCTCGGGTATTTGACCTTCAAACTTACTGGTTATGCTTAACTCCGTCTACTTTTCTTTTGGGAAAGTTGTAAATAATATTTTTCTGTTGCTTTTTCCCCCGTAAATGAGTTTTATGATGTATGGATAAGCATATTGAGCACTTTGAAGGATTAATTGGCCAAGATGTATTTTATGAGTAATCTGAAATTGCATTATAAAAAACGTTTTACATAATTATTTTTTTATAACTGACACCGATGTTTTTGTATCGAATACATTTTTTTCATGGGAGCGGTCGCATGAGGCGCTGAATCACTCAAATTCTGGTAAAACTGTTTATTCGTTAACAATTTCTTGACAGTATCCTCCGATATGACAGTCTTAATGGAAACTAAAATGAATTTGTCACATTTATGCCTCTTTTTTGAGAGTGGCAAACGGTTTTTTACAATCAAGGTACTTGTTTTGATCGAGTTCCCTTCACGACCACTTTTGTTCAGAAATATTTTCTATGAATATGCTATACTTTCCCCTACGATTAACTTTGTGGTTTTAATTGCTGTGTTGTACAACTTATTATGGTTTATAAATGTAAATGAGCAGAATATAAAAAAATGGGCATCTGTGATCTCTCTATTGAAGGAAGATGAAACTGATCAAGCAATTGAAGAACCTGATGAAATAATGCATATTAATCGTGATAGCGAAAGTAACTATGACAAAAGTGATAGACATGAAACGTTTGAGTTGAATTGTAATTTTCAAATGCTGCCTAAAGAACTCTATCAAGAAAATTAAGATATCAAGAAAACTAAGAAGCCATAAATGTAACACTTCGCCTTGTCAAAAAGACACAAGCAAGAAAAGGTTACACATGCTATTTGTAGATCATCAACGAATAGAAAAATTACAATAACGTGAGCAAAATATGACAGTTTTGATTGCAAATAACGTTCTTGTATTGTTAGTGAAAAGTGTCTGTGATTTATGTTCTTTATTAAGGTCACGCACATTTGGAACGGTTTCATTAGTTTTATTGGATTTTTCTCAAATCATCAAAGAAAAATTAAAAAGTCCTTTAAAGTAGGTAAGTACATTTTCTCTTAGTTAAATTATTCGCTGCAATTGTGATTTTTATCGAGCACAGAAAAAAATAATTATAAAAAAAAAAGGATTGGGGTGACTTGGTGAAGTGATCGCGCGACCTTAAGGTTAGTGTGGAGTGGGCGCCTGCTTCCGGGTTAAAACATTTTGAAGGTTTCTCGCTTTAAATATTAAAAATAACACAATTATTCTTCATTGGAATTTTTCATGCGTTTTCCTTATTTAATATTAATTCTAAAATCATTTTATATTTTTGTATGCATTGTTGTGCACTTGGTTTTACTCTTACAATTAAGCTATTATATCAAGAATAATGCATTATTTTTTTAAAAAAATAATCGCAGAACGGGTACTTCAGCCAGTCTACTTATAAATGTATCAGTACTGCACAATGTATTTTATAACTAATTTATTAATACTAATTTAAGGCGACTTGGTACCTAAAAATCACAAACCTATCGTTTTTTTTTATTTTCATTTAATCTTATTCTTTGCATTATTATCTTTCGATTGATATATCACTTGTGCATGTTGGAAAGTTAGAAGTTGAATAAAACTTCATTTGAAAACAAATTAGGTAATTCAGCCACACACCCTTTTTAGAAAAAAAAGCTAAAAATGTGTTATGATAAAAAAATCTATTTTATAAATAGAAATAATAACTATAAAAAGAATGTGTAGTATTAAAAGTAGAATATTTCCGAGGCAATACAATAATGTAATTTTTCTTCCTTGTGAAATGTGTGCATGTAAAATTTTTAAATTAAGGCATTTTATATTAATAATTTTATAATTTCAGTTCTTATTCCTGATATATTTTTCATACAAATGTAATACTTTAATATTATAAGAAGAAAAACAGCTAAAATTTCTGTCGTGACAGAAAAAAAAATTTTTTTTTGAAGTTTTTCTTGAGTTTTCTTGTGCAATTAGTACTCTCTAAAAGTTGATCATTTATAAAAATGTGTGGGTTGAAAACATATGAAAATGCAATTATTTTAAAGAAAAACGTATAAGTAATATCTTAAAGTGGTAATTTAAGTTTAATTAAGCTTATAATAATTTTTTTTTCCGAATTATAAACTTTAAAGTGGTTTTTCTCAGTGTGTTTTTCGAAACCTTAGTGCATTCAAAATGCTACTCCTTCGACAATTATTTATCAAACACTTCAATTTTTTTCCAGCGTGTTAAAAATAAAGCATGTAATAAATTTAGGGATCCGTTTTGCTATAAACTGAATACTTTTTTTTAAAAAAAATAAAATGTAAGACATGTTGGCTTTTTCGTTGATTTTTAGCTTGTATATCAACATTTTATTTTTTTCTCGAAAACGAATGAAATTATTCTAAAATCGATCCCTAAAGTTAAGAACACCCATAAGAATATTATAAAAAATTTCAGGTCAAAAATTAATTTTTACAAAAGGAGTAGGATTTTTAAAATTTTCCCAATTTTCTTCAAAAATTTAAATTTTTAAAATTGTGTGAATAATATATGAAAATTTTCATCTGGTAACATTTTCTTGAATAGAAACATTGTATAAAATGTTAAAATATAATTTTTAAATACGTAAATAAAGAAGTTTGCTCAAAGGGTGCCAAGTCCTCTTAAGAGCAAGTTTAATTATTATTAGTGACTTCCATGGGCTTGTCTTGCAGAGCAAAGGTTTTCAAATGAAGGCTTAATATTAGAAATTGACACTCTGAATTCTTTTTCTATATTTAGCTGAGATCTATATTTTGTCTTCAAAGCAGCCACCGCAGAAAATCCGGTTTCACAAAGGTACGATGTTGAAAACGGTAAAAGTATACGAAATGCTTTTGTTTTCAGTTCAGAAAATTCATCATCTACTTCTGCTCAAAATTGAAAGAGAGTTTTATTACAAAATTGTCTTTTAATTTCGCCACTAGATGTGAAATCTATGAAACTTTCTTCTTCGGTAGTGGAGAATCCTTCTGGGGTATTTTGAAATGGATCTCTCACCCATTCGTAACTTGCTATCAAGTTGTCCTCAGCAAAAAATATTTTTAAAATTTTTTGCTAACATAGCTAAATGATATTCAATAGTTTTATAAACAACTTCCACATGTTGTTCTTCAGTTTTGTAAGTTTTTACACATTTATCCGCATTTTCAAGCATTTCTAGGTTTTTTTGCTTTAAATTTCGGCTCCATAATTGTAATTTTCTACAAAAAGCATTAATTTTATCACGAGTGTCAAACATATGTACATTTTATCCTTGAAGTTGAAGATTCAATATATTTAATTTCTCAAATATATCGACTAAGTAGCTCAACTTCATCAGAAATAAACCATCTCGAAATTTCTCAGCTTCTGGTAGGTTTTCCTCTTCTAGAAAAATGATAATTTCATTTCTTAATTCATAAACACGTTGTAAAAATTTCCCGCGTGATAACCATCTTGCTTCACAATAAAATAGCAACGATGAATGCACTGTGCCCATGTCTTTGCAAAGTCCAGAAAAGATTCTTGATTTTAGGGTCTCATTTTTATGTAATTTACTACAGTCACAACTGTCATTAGCACAATATTCAGACCAGGACTAATTTCTTTGGAAGCCAGAGCTTCTCTGTGGATCATACAATGTGTCCAGATGCACAGTGGAGTTTTTTGTTTCACAAGTGCTTGTATACTTTTAAATCTTCCTGACATTATACGAGCACCATCGGTGCATATTCCGACACAATTTTTCCACTCTATTTGCCTCGTTTATAAAATTATTTAAAATATCAAATAATGCCATTGCTGTTGCTTTAAGTTTTATTGGTTTGCAAAAAAGTAGTTCTTTTACCGCTGACATACCATCCCAAAATCGAACATACGCAATGAAATGAGCATCTTTATTTCTATCTGTTGCCTCGTCAAGCTGAATTGAAAACAATTTATCACGCAACTTACCGAAAAGCTGTTGCTCTACATCTTCAGCGATATCATCAATTCGACGGGAAACAGTATCATTTGATAAGGGTATGGACTGCAACTCTTTGGCAAAATTGTCTCCAAACATAGTTTCTACAATCTCAATTGCTGTAGGCAAAATAAGCTCTTCGGCAATAGTGTGAGGCTTTTTACATCTGGCTATTTTATATGATACTTTGTAAGAAGTAAGTAAAGCTTTTTCATTCACTGACAAAGTTTTTTTAAAAAATGTTTTTTGTTCTCCGTATGATTTTAATTTTGATTCAAAGAACTCTCGAGGTTTGTTAATGTACTCACCATGAAGCGTTTCGAAATGTCTTTTAAGTTTATTAGGTTTCATACTGTCTGCTGCCAATATTTTTGAGCAAATAACACACAAGGGCTTTTCTTCTCCATTTACTTCAGTAATGGTTAACCCAAAATTCAAGTATTCTTGAGAATATTTCCTTGATTTAATTTTCGGAACTATGCTCGTCTGTGCACTTGTTGATGCTTTATTATCGTCGAATGTTCGCTTATGACTTAAAAATTTATCCATGATTTTTTTTGTTCCAATTTTCTGCAGTAATACTTAATAGTGTGAATTACAACTAACGCGCAAATTATAAAATGTACATTCAAGATAGATTTGGTAGCTATAGAAGCATCGAATGGACCAAAACTGATTGGAATTGTACGAGGTACAGCATTATTACATGTTTTGCGCAGACGTCCGATAGTGTTTGGCCAGACTCACGCAGACGCTCGCGAGAATGCCAGATGTGATGGATATGAGAGAGCGCAACATAAAGTAGACTATTTTTCAATTTCTACTATAAGTTCACTCTCATATATATCTTGTTCAAATTTTCAATCGTTGATAAAATACTTTCTATTCATTCATTCAAGTTCAAATACATTTTTTAAAACTTGTAGTGGGTGACACTTCATGTTAATACAGTTCTTTCAAATTTTAATTCATTAATTAAATTAAAAAAATGAATAAATAGTAACAAACAAAAATTATAGTCCAAAAGCATTTATAGAAAGGAAAACTTTTCGTGCTGTCCCCTGTAACGCAATGGATAACGCGCTGGGCTTCTAATCTTAAGGACGGTAGTTCGAATTCCATCCGAGATGGCCTAATTTCTAAGAATGTGTGTGATTTTTTCTTTACTTTACTATTTTCTTACACTAATTAAATTTAATTAATGAATAAATAGTAAGAAAAAAGAATATTCCAATACCCCATATATAGAAAAGAAAAGGAAAAATTGCAAGGAAAATCGCTTTCTCTTTTGACGCTTAACATTGTGATTCTGTCATATGTATTACATATTTGTATTAATTGAAACTATTTAATAGAAAGTAACTAAAATAAGTTTTTCTTTGTTGGCCTAAGTAGGAATTGACTTAAAATTTATTTTTTATATTACTTGTTCTAATGACATTTGTACTTTTAGAAATGCATGATGGACGAAATAAATTTTTAATTAAATGTCATTTTGCAATCTGTCCCAATTTAAAAAATGAGAAAGGAAAAATAACATAACATTATAATTATTACTTAAAAGTAATTTGCTTAAAATATATATTATATAAAAGTAACGTATACAAAATTTAATACTCAAAGTGCATTATTATTGCATTCAGTACAATATTATTGAGGGAGAGGGGTGGCGATGAAAATTATGATTGAAAATTGGGTCACCAGTAGTGAAAGTTTGAGAAGCGTTGTCTTACTTTATTTATTTATTTTATTATTGCAAACTGTAATACTTATGCTATTAATTTGTATGGTTTATAATTAAGATCGCGTATAGTAGCTTTAGCGTCAAAGTGCATTTTTATTACATTCAGTACATTATTAATGTATAAGGGGGGCGCGATAAAAATTGTGATTGAAAAGGGGGGCGCCAGTATTGAAAGTTTGAGAAGCACTGCCCTATAGTGAATAAGGTGGGGTGCGGCAATTAGACGAATGACATTCCATCTTCGTTATCCCGTCTTCCCTCTAAAATAATTTACAGAGATAACATTTCGAATAGTTAAATATTGATTAAAAATAAACTACTGATGAAATAAACTATTTTTTAAATATATTTAAATAATTAAAAAAAGAGTACACACACACACAATATTGAATTAGTTTTAATAATAAAATTTTAGAAATCATATAGCATACTAACGTGTACTTTTTGCGGTAGACTTTGAGAAAAAAAAAGAAAGGGTTCTATAAATTTTTAAAAATATTCCCAAAATTTCAATTGGAAAGATAGCATTAAAACTTCGTTTGTATTTGAAGAAATAAATTGTGAAAAAGGGAATGCAAAGGTTTATAATATTTGAATTTGTCTCTTTTCTCTCTATAGTGAATGTCGTGTGGTGTGGCAGTTAGAAGAATGATATACATCTTCGTTATCGTCTTCCCTTTACAAAAATTTACAGAGATAACATTTCCAATCATTAAATTTCGACTAACATATTTTTAATTTGAAACAAGTCTGACAAATGTAATTAAAATTATTCAAGAAAGTAGTTAATTTTAGGATTGCAATAGAAAAAAAAATGATCAAGTGTATCCTCTAAAAATTTGACATAATTTGATATCAAACAAAAACAACTACAACTATATATATATATATATATATATATATATATATATATATATATATATATATATATATATATATATATATATTGGAAAAATTGAGTGTCAGTGATAAAAAATGTTCTTTCTTTTTTTATAAAACATGTCTTCACAGTAATCAAAACCTGCATATAAAAATCGACAATCCCTAAATAACTCAATTCAAGTGAATTATTGAAGGAAAACCAGCTAAAAAAAGGTAAAAGAAAATATATTAATCTCTCACAAAAAAGCCCCCGAATTTAAAAAAATGAAAAGTTTATAAACTTTAATGAAATAAAATTTTCAGTATATATATATATATATAATTTTCAGTATATATATATATATATATATATATATATATATATATATATATATATATATATATATATATATATATATATATATATATATATATATATATATATATATATATATATATATATATATGGTTTTTATTTGCATATTTGTATAAATCAAATATTGATTTTTACCTTAAAAGTTATATAAATTTATCAAAAATTGTTTTACAGTAAAAATATTATATAAAAATAATAATATATAAAAAATATATAAAATATACAGTATGTAATAAATAAAGATCATAGAGAAAAACTTTTAAACATTAAACTTTCTCGTATTCAATACCCTTTTCTCAAATTTCTATAATTTTTAATTTCATATTTAAGTAACAAGAACTCCTAATTTTTTAAAAAATATCAACTGTTCCAAAAAAAATTGGACATTTTACTTATAAAAAGAATTATAAATGTAAAGAAACTGTTTTATCAGCGTTTATACACATAAATTTCCTCTATTTTAATCTCTTCATTTACAATAAAAAATTATTCTAAGACTGTTTGAAAATTTGTTAGCATTCAAAATAAGCCCAAAACTCACATTAAAAATTCATTTTTTATTTATTCTCTTTAAAATATTTAATTATATTTCCGACAATATTATGTTGCGGAAGAACAGCACTTCACCACTTATTTCTATCTCTAAATTATTTCGTGTTGCTCTAATTCTGTGACGTAGCCAGAAATAAGACTAATAGACGACAGCCCCATTTGAATGATACTCGCTTTGTTTGGCGTTTTAGCGCATTTTGAAGTGTCTGAAAACCTCAGTTATTGAAAACTTCCTGCTGTTATGAGATAACGGTTATCACCTCATCTTTAATAAAATATTATAACCAAGAACTGTTTAAACCAGTACTTCTTAAAGTTGTAATACTCGTTACCCACACAATATTCAATCATTATTTCTATCGCGCCACCCCCCATACAATAACAATGTACTGAATTCAATAATACTATACTTTGGCGTCCCACAGTTTGAGAAACACTGGTTTAAACACTTCAAATATGAGATATGTTCTGAAGAACATATTAAAACGCATAGATCTAATAGTTATGGTGAGTGCGTGGTTTGTTGCTCTTAACTGGAGGAGTTGCGTCAAGTGAGTCTGATGAGTTTTTTTTGGGGGGGGGTTACTCTTTTTGTGGGTAAATGACACCACGTCAGTTCAGAAGGTTACGTTTTTCTTAATTCAACCAGGGTTACCAATGAAATGGCGCTTATCCGAAGGACAGAACCCGCGACCTTGGGTTTCGCAAGCACGTAACATACCACTAGATCAAAATGAACACTTTATTCCGGAGGTTGTACTGGCTTTTATAGATACCACCGCTACACCGATTTACCCGCCGCCGCGTAAAAATGCCTCCACCTCCATGCTCCCCTGTTCCAACTAGATTCTTGGGTTTAAATTTCAGGAAATTCAACATTGAAAGCAAATGTAAAGGAACTGATTTTTTTAAGCGTTTAACTAACAAACAAATTTCTGATACCTTAATCTTTTGAACTACACTCAAAATATTGTTCTTAAACTGGTCCAAAGTTTCAAATCGAAAAGAAGCCCGAAAATGACATTAAAAAATGCATTTTCTTTAAAAGGAGTAATTGTATGTGAGATTTTCTATGTTGCAGAAGAACCACACAATTTCTAATTTATTTACTCTAATTCTGTGACTACATGAATGGTATTCGCTACATCTAATTCGCTAATGCAGCTACATCTGTTTGGTGATCTTGGTATATTTTGAACTATTTTGAATCATTGATTCCAAAAAATTTCCTTAATTTTCTTAATGTACCATGTTTTTCAATATTATATAAGCAAGGGAAAGTGCATTACATTTCTTCTGACCAGTGACTGTTTCTTTAAAAATTTGCGAGGCCGTATTTTTCTGCGCAGCTGTTCATTTAACGCTTCATGCCGGAATTTTTTCGTAAATTGAAATGAATACATGCAATATTTATTAGTTTTCGATTTACTTCAGGTGAACGTGGTCGTACGAACATGAGTTTTCAGTTGTCAATATTCCTGTGGTAACTAATAGGAGCCGGAATATTACGGGAATTTTTAAAATATAGTCTTCTTGATTAAACCAAATAAATTTTTGGTATTTGTCATGGCTGCTGCAGATCCATATTCTGTAAGTATTTGACTAAGTATAAAAAGGGAATGTAATTATAAAGTTCATTTGATTGTAAATTAATTGCTCACCTGATTTTTCTATAATATGAATTAAAGAAACGGACCAGGAAACGTGCATAAGTTTTAAAATAATTGTGACGCCTTTTTTAAACCGAATTTTTAATCTTTAATACTGATTTACGTTATATATGCATGTTCAAATGGTTTAATTATTAGTACATGGTCATTTAAGAAAAAAAAACTTTCTTTTTCTTATCTCATTTTTACATCTTGGTCAAGTCATCTGTTGACAATTTGTTCTGAATAGTTTTTTTTTTTTTATCACAAATCATTTTAAGCTTGCATTCACTCACTTAAGAGTGAATTTTTTGTATATTTTTTTACTTGTAACCTATGTGTGTGTAAAGCAGGATGCTTGGTCAAAATACCACAAAAAAAGAAACCAATATTTTTTTTAAAAAAAATGTTTAAAAATTCATGGTTATATTAAAGTTCTACTCTTCCTACAATAATTAATTACTTGAAATCTGATACTATTATTTACATACATATTTAGTTTATAAGTTTGTTGACATGTACATCAAAAGGAGGTATGAATTTTGTGATAACATGTTTGAAATTCATAATGAATGCTTTAATGAATGTTTTAATGAATGCTTTAAAAATATCAAATTCTAAATTCAATTATTTTTTTTATTTAAATTAAGTATTCCTTTGATTTAATAAAGCATACCAATTTTGTTACATATGTTCAGAAAAATAATTAGTAAGGTAACAAAATATTTAGCATAATAAAAAACAAGCCTTTATATATACATTTTAAATTAGAAAAAACTGATGTCTTTTTTTTTCCTGCTATAATTCAATTTTTCCCCTCTTTTGTCGTTAGGATATTAATGTGAACAAAATACAAGTTGTCACAACTCTGAATTTTTTTAACTTAGAGCTTTCAGGTTTTGAGAGATAAGTAAAAAATATGAAAAGGATAATCTAGGCTATAAAAAGTTTTTGGTTCTTTTGAAAGACTTTTGACGAATTACCCATATTGTGTCTGTTTGCTTATTGACTAATAAATTGACTAATGTTTGAAGAATTTGTGCCAAAGTTTATTTACATAATTAAATTTATATTATATTTCATTATTTAAATTCCAATATCCTAACAAAAAGTTACCTTTTTAATGTACAAATTATGAAAAAAATTGCATTTTACAGGTGTTGGATTGTCTATTTTTAAATAGACTTCATGTGTGCTTTAGTGCATTCTTTCTCATATAGAATGATCATATAAGTTTGAAAATACTTAATTACATATATAAGTTTTCTTACTTAGAAGATAAGCTCTCAGATTTTAATTATTTTTCTTAAAAAAATAGGAAGAAAAGTAAGACCTTTTATGAAGGTCTTTTATGATTTACTGTATTCAAGCCTATGCCTATAAATTTTTTTAACGCCTGCTGTGTCTTGGCCATTTGGAGATGATTTTTAATTTTTCAAAAATGATCAGTGAGCTAATATATAACTACTGGTACTTCTTTTTTTATATAGTCACATTACATCTCTAATCTACCAATTGAAACATTTGCCGCATTTCTTTCCTCCACTCTATAACCCCTTACCATGGCTGCTGTTGCTGAACAGTCATGGTTACAAACTCATGACTGGGGGCTCAGGAATTCAAGTCCTGGTGCCTCTGAGGATCTTCCCCATAGAGGGGTTGATGCATGTTCATTCTTGGCATGATGGGGAAGATAGGAGGGATGTACCTGCTCAAGTGTTGTCCTCATAACTTGATCATAGCTTATAATTAGGAGATCCACTACCTGTAGGCTTCATGTTGCTTTTAGTGTGCAACATTAATATACATGTTCTTAACCCTTTTGCTGTGTACCCCACAATTTTCACTAGCAATGTAGAAATAGCAAAATTTCTGAGATTTTCTTGATGCATTGGTTTTTTTGTGTCTATTTAGCTGTGCAACCCACATTTTTCCTGTTCATAGTTTCATTTTGGCTTCAGGGGGCGGCTGTAGGGCCGGACAAACCAGACCCTTGCCCGGGGTGGCAGATTTTAATGGTGGCATTTGGATCAAATTTGAAAAAAAAATTTTTTTGTTAGAAAAAATTTGATATATTTTCTGAAATATTATTGGGTGTAAATTTGGTATTTCATTTAACATATCTTATTTTTTTATTTTGTACTCTGTATATTTAATGACAGTTTTCCTTTATGTTGAAACTTGAAGGGTTCAAGGCAGGAGTATATGTTAAAGAATGAAATTTAATATCTTTACACATCTTTCTCTAGTAACTTTCTCCCCATCCCGGAGTGAGGTCACAATGGACATTCCTTTCACCTTTACGATGTCCGGTTTCAGCTATCCAAAAGGAAACAAGGGTAATGAGAGGTTTAGGTAGATATAGAGAGCCACAGGAGATGTTTTATTTTAATCTTGAGTGCGTAGTTACTATAAGTTAAAACAAACACTTATGGTCCCCTCCATTAGTAGACTATTTTTCGAAGAAATTGCCCTGTTTTAGTAGATGATTCATTCACTTTCATTTCATTCATTTGAAACAATAACAAGTAATTATGTTCTTAATTTCAAATTATTTTGAGTTTTTTAAGACTTAAAATAGTGTATATGTAGAGGGGTGGGGGGCATTTTCCATTTTTGATTTTTGTCCGGGGTGGCAAAACTGCTAGTGTCGGCCCTGTTGGCTTTTCTGGTTTCATTGAGATCTCGGTTAACAAATGTGTCCATTGTTAGTTGTCTATGGTTCTGTGAAATATACAAGTATGTTTTTTGAAACATTATACTCTCTCTTTTCATAGCTCTAAGATGTCTGGCAGGAAAGGTTTCTTGAGTGATATAACTTATATTTCTGGCAATGTTTCCAGTTCTGATTTCAAGTATGTTGAAAATAATTGTAGCGAAACTGGTGAGAATTTCTCAGATACCTCTATGGATAGTGATGAATCTGAAAATTCATTTTCTATTCAAAATTTTCAACAGTGATACAAAATTGATATTCAAAATGTTCCACTATCTCCTGCTTCTGTTTTTTTTCTTGGTTCCTTCCTTTTCATCACTATGAAAAATAATGCAACTATTTTGGATTACTTCGAGCTTTTTTTGCTGATGTTATGTTTCAGATAATGATAATAGTATGAGAAATCAACAGATATGCTGAATGGTACCTTGATAAGGCAGTTTGTAAAAAAAGATCAAGGTGGAAAAATGGACAGATACCAATGAGAAAAGTACTTAGATTATATTCTTTTCTGTTTTGTTTCTCCAGAGTTGTAAAAATGCCAAAACAAGAATAATATTGGTGTAAACGTCACATATGCAAACTCCAATTTTTCAACATATAATTCAGAAAGATAGATTTATTTTTCTGATGAAATTTCTTCATTTTATAAATAACAAAGAGTTTGGTAAAGACAATCATCCATGGCCAAAATTAAGTAAAATTTATGTCACCTTGGAATATCTTTGAAACATATTTTGAAATCTTTATATACCAGGTAAAAACTTGTGCATGTAGGAGAGTTTTATGTGCTTCAAAGGCAGACTTAGCTCGAAAATATTTATCACTTAAAAAAAAAAGAGTAACAGAAACTGGATGTATTTCAGGCTTTCTGATGTACATAGGTAATGGAACTGTGTGTAACCCTAAATTTATAAATTATCCAGTTTCCAGTGAATTGTTTTCTGTTTAATGGACAGAATCTTTGACAAAGTTTATTGGGTAACTATGGACTACTACTACTACATGTGTACACAATTAGCAGCGCCATTTTAATTCCAGAAAAAACAGACATATATGACACAGTAAATGTAAATAAGACCAGAAAGGACCTTCCTCCGAATTTTGAAAAGGAGAAAATCCCTAAAGGTTAAGTCCTTGCTTACCAAAGGGGTAATGGCAGAACAAAAAGAGTTTTTCTGATGAATGCAATTCATGATACAATTTCCTGTTTGCTGAAATGCAAGCCAAACAAAACTGTAATGAAACCAGTTGTTATTTGTGATTACAATAACACGACAGGTGGGATTGATTTATGTGACCAAGAAAAGTCATATTATCCCACTCTCAGAAAAGGAGGAAAATATTACATACAAAATTTTCTGGCAATTCACAAATCAATCGCTATGGAAAGCTTATATCCTTTATAAAAAGTGTAACACGTTGCAAAATATAATGCTTCTAGAGTACTGTTTGTAAAATATTGAACTAAACATTCAGAAGGAACCCAATCCCATCAGGAAAAAGCCTTTTAGACAATTCTATTTGTTGCTGAAAAAACCCATCTGAAATTGGCAAAAAGATTTGGAAAGAAATATGAATTTGTTACAAAGTTTGTGAGGTAGGACTTTGCTTCAAGCTTTGTTTTGAAATTTATCGTACATTTCTAATAAATTTTTTGTAAGTATTTTACATATTTTCATTAGTGTATATATTACACATAAAATAATTCATAATTTAACCAAGATTAGTTTTTAAAATTTTGCTTTTATATGATTATTCTTCAGTTTCAATTTTCCGACAATCTTATGATCTAGTTCTATCTACTTTTACAAAAAGATTTAATACATTTTAAATCTAAAATATATGTAGATTTGACATATGTAATTAAAAAAATATGTGATTTATTAACCAGTTTTGATTAAAAAATTATGCAGCAAGAGGGTTAACTCTTTATCTGCCAAGGAAAAGTTATGCAATTCATTCCCCAATGCTGACATTTTTCTCACAAGTACTCGTAGTTATGCAGTGTATTGAGGGAAAAGGAGAAAGGGGCATGAATAATTAAATTCTTCACACTTTGCCAAGGTCATTTTGTTATATTTCAATGCCTTGGGAATAGTTTTACTGATTCAATGCAAAGGATTGTATTTTGGAAAGGCTTATATATATATATAAAGGAGGCAGGTAAAATGCTCTTTATTGTTAATCAGAAAAAAACAAAATACATGCAGTGCACTAGGGTATCAGATAGTGCTACTCACCTGCAAATTGGTACGTATAAATTTGAGAAAGTTGATAGCTCTTTGTATCTAGGCTGAGGTTAACATTAATAACAATATCATTTCCAAAGAATTAGTGCTGGCAGTGGATGTTTTTATGGTTTGAGGAGGTATTTAAGACCAAATTTAATTAAAAGGAGAACTAAACTACTAATTTATAAATGTCTAATTAGACCTATACTCATCAGAATCTGGGACATTGACACAAAATGATCAAAATACTCTTGGTGTCTTTGAGCATTGGATCCTAAAGCCATTGGTACATACATTTAGCATCACCACAGCCAAATTAGCACCGTGCAAACTGCGCCAGTTTTCATCAATTCTGGGGCTGATTTTTTTTTATTCATGTAAAACACATTAAAGTTTTTGTTGTTTTGATATCATGGCATGATTCACACAGCATCAATTTAGCTGTGGTGGCGCTAATACATAAGTACCAAGCCGTTTTTTGCGGGAACTCAAGTTGATGGCATTTCGCTCAGACCCTCAAATTTAGAACTCTACCATGCTTCAGGGAAACAGGCATTGACAAATAAATAAAATTCCAAAGAATTAGATGGGCCAGCCTTGTTATTAGATTGAACAAAGAAAGTTGAACACAAAAAATCTTTTTGGCCAAGCCCACTGGAACAAGAACTAACGGTAGACCCAATCTCAAGTGGGTTGACTACCTAGAAAGAGGGATTTCTTTATCCTAAGAGTGACTGATTAAAAAACCATAGCCAAAAAAAAAGAGACCTGCAAGTAAATTCTTGAGACCTTTCCGGGGCTGTTGCACCACAGAAGAAGATATAAGTATACCCCAGGGCAGTTAACACACCACCTAAGCAATGCATATAAATACACCAATGGTAGTTAGAGTTAATATTAGACATTTGTTTCCAAATTATTTTTGTTCAATTTTTCTTTATTTTTTCAATTTCCGTGATTAATAATTGTTAATCTATGCTGGTACTAAATTTCTGTTCAGGGAAAGAAGAGAATCGTTGAATTAAATAAAAAATCCAAAAGTGTTAAGTTCAATGTATTCTATCATGACTAAATAAAATCATTATAACCAAATGCATTGCTTATAAATTGTAAGGTTCATAGATTGAAGACTGCTTTTCTGAGTTGTTACCAATAGGAACATTGGCAGTGTTCTTAATCTACAATTGTTTTTAGACTGAAATAAATGTTTAAGAGGGTTAATATATCTTTTATTGTTGTGAATATGTAAATGATTAGAAGTAAACTGGTCAAAAAATTATTTCAATTCTATATTAAAAAAGATTATGTCGCTAATGCTATCTGTCCATGATAAAATACCACACTAAAATATTGACTGGTCCTTAGTGTTAATTGGATTGAGAAACACACACTGCTCTATAGGATTTAGGTTTGGCAACCTTGCAGGCTACACTGTACAGTGTGGTGTTATCCTTTACCTCCAGATCATCATTGACAAATGCACCTCTGTGGGGTTGGGTATTAGTTAGTGTTCATAAAAATGAATCAGGTTTTGGTTACTCCTCAGAAAAACCACATATGGTTTGAATATTCCTTTGAAACTAACAGTCAGTCCTATTGCTCATTGTAAAACAACCAATTTAAACATTTTATACAGAAAAATATTTTACCTGTTGCATATTTAATTTTATTAATAAGTTTAGGTTAATTTTAGCAATCAACAGGATTTTCTCTGGTTTTTATACAAATAATTTTTATTGAACTCTTTCTTTAAACTTAAAATAAAATTAATTTTTGGTGTTTATATGTTTAGTTTTGAAATTTTCCACTCTATTTCAGTAATAACATATCACTGCTTGATTATCACAGAAAAGAATGAGTAATGCAATTAGATATTAAATCATGTCTTCTCCTGTTGTTGCTAGAACTACCCCATAAAGTATGTTTAGCATTCAAGTCGCCAAGATGATAGAATTTTTGTCCAAAAAGTCAGAGAATTTGTGTGGAGTCATCACCCGTTAGCATTCACAGGAGTGACCTTTTGGACAAATTTGCGAAAGAGGGCTACAATCAACAAATTCTGTCTACTTTTTCTTTAACTTCTCAGGAATTCTTCACACTTAAAAAATTAGATTTCATTAAGGAATAGATGAAGCGCCTCCTACTCATTACTGGTACCAAAGTAAAATGCCTGGTTTTTCTCTCTCCTGTGATAGAAACTCCTCCACTGCCATTGCATGTCATGCTATTGGACATATAAATAGTCTAAAGTTTTGTGGAAACACTAAAGCCTTCAAAACGTATAACAAATGTAATGTTCAACAGTTTCCACCTGAGCGCATTCTGGACTATTTGGGCCTTTCTCAAGAGGATCTTTATACTTCTCCTCTTGTGTTCGATTTCATCAGGATCAATGGACTTATTGATCTTATCTTACTTCGTCAGATCTTGGAGGATTATTAACAACAACAGATATTAAATTTAGTTCATTTATTAAATTGAAAACCAGATAGACTCTTTAACACTATTTATTGAAAAGAGCAACAAATTCTGATTTCATAGAAGATAAAGTTATGCATTTATGTTTTCTAGATTTTCATGCCAAAGAAACGTTTGTGAAATAAATATATCTACTTGGGAAATGGCTATGTAGTGATTAGAGCCTGGTACCTTCGGGTTCATAACCTAGTAACATATCCACTAGACAAAAGTGATCACCTCTGTCCGGATGCTATTGCTGACTTATTTAGATACCGCTGCACTACTCACCCACCAGTGAGTCGGTTGATAGGCGAACAATTTTTTTTTCACAGAGAGCGTAGTTTTTATTATTATTTATTTTTCTTCATATTATTTATTATTATTTTTTTAATATTTATTTTATTTTTCTTGCTTGTGGTAGATGTCGCCACGACAGTTCAGAAAGTTGCATTTTCTTAATTTAGATAAGGTCACCAATGTAGTGGTTAGAACCTGGTACCTTCGGGTTTGTAGCCTAGTAACATATCCACTAGAAAAAAGTGATCACCTCTGTCCGGAGGCTGTTACTGGCTTATTTAGATACCGCTACAGCTACTAGTCATATGATTAATAATTAAGCAAGAAAAGTAGGTTAATTAAATTTAATTTTTACCACTTGATCAATTTTTGAATAATTATTAAACAGAATTATATAGTTATACTCCACACCTAAGTAAAATTTGGCACTTGTTATTTTTCATTTTGTCCTAACAAATGCCTCAAACCATTTTGATGAATTTTTACATCTGAAGTTGAAGTATATTCCTATTAACAGCTGTATGTATAAATGCTAGAGATCCAAATATTTTTAGGTGTCTTACTCAAAGTGTGTGACTACTCCATAAAAATTTTGAAAAGAAGCAATAAAAAAAAAAGAAACTAGTTTTGCAGTAGTCCCATATGATGTGTAACATCTGACATGTTATCGTGGTAAATACACAATACTAACTTTTTTCCTGAAAAAAATATGAATTGGGCATGATTGAAAATAATTTCTATCGAATAATTATATCTTTAATGAAAATTGTATTTAATTAACAAAAGGAGTAAAATGCAATATTTTATCAAAAATAATTATTCTTGTTCAATTTGGGGAAGAGCAGAGACAATAGACTTATGATAACTAAAACATGACACGTATATACTTGGGATTTCAAAGTATTTAAAAACCGTTGAAAAACAGCGTCAATAACAGTACCACTGTTAGCAGTCGAAACATTTTGATTTGTGTTCATTTCGAGCTTGACTTCATCATTCATAAAAGCTATGAGCAGCTCAGCTTTTGGCAAACTGACGTTAAATTTAAAATCACCACTCAAAATCAGGGGAAGCGAGTGATAATTTTTTTAAAAGCGCAGAACCACCTTTGTTATATGGTAAGAGTACAAAATGCAGGAAATCTTTAATTTTGAAGTGATAACTTCTATTGGCGCGATTTGCTAGAGAGTGAATGTCACGCTCAGGACATTCTTCGGCTTTTTTCGCTTGTATTCGGAAACATGTTCCAACAAGATTGGTCCATGCCTAAAAAGAAATCACTTGACTAAAAGAGAGGGACATTCTCCCAGGGTTTCTATTCCCTTCCCCCCAAAGTCGAAGCAATCCTCACTCATAAACAGGTACTCCGACAACCCATTCTTCATATTTTCTCCCCTTTATTCTTGTGTCATTATTGAATTTTCTTCTTTTTAGTTTTGAGGGCATGATATATTAAATTGATGCATTTATGCCAACATCCCTAATTATGTATAAATTTAAGATGTTTTGTTTTATATATGAGAAATTTTTTTTAGTGTTTAAATGTGAAATTAGTGTTTTGTTTATTCTGTCAAATCTTAATTAACTTAAAAATATTATTAATTACTTAACCTAAAGCTACACACATTTTATTCTAATGCATCGTTATTGCTGTCTTATAAACGTAGAAATAATATGTTTTGGTTTTTTTTTGTTTCCCAAAAGATGAACAGTTGATTCAAACTTCAAAAAAGACAATCCCTAGGAAATTTAAAAGTAAATCAGATGTGTGATATTTCAATAGAAGAGTATCAAGTTTTAAAGTACATAGTGGATTATTGCGTTTATAGTATAAAATTCGAATGCTTCGATTGCAAATATAGATTTGTTGTAGATAAAAAAATCAATTTCGATTCAGAAAATGTCGAAAGGGCAAAATATTTGCGACTTCTGGATAGAGGCAGGCCCTCTTTTCCGCTTAGGAATGCTAGGCGCAAAAAATTGCAGAGAGAAAAAAATCAAAATTACAGAGAACATGTACAACCGCCTAGTGTTTATTAAAAAAAAAATTATTTTCTTTCATTTTTTTATATCTAAATTATCAAATCTTAGTTTTGCTATCAGCCAAATTATTATGTAAATCACTTGGCTTTTCTTCCCAAATAATATTTTGTTTCATGCATACGGTTATTAAATTGTTCTCAAAACTCAAAATAAAATCTTGATCGCAACGTTTTTCAAACTGTTGGGTGCACCCATCTAGAAGGGCATGATAACCCTACTTGAGGGAAGGCGCGATCATATCGCGAAAAATCAAAAATGAAATATTTAAAATAATTAGCAATTTAATACAATAAATTGAAACTTCAAATAATTACAAAATAAAATACATTCTTATGTAATAAAAAATTAAATACACATTCACACTGATATAATACATACTAATATAAATGAATTAGTACTTCACAAAGTATTTGTTGGTTAATTTATCAATATTCAATTAAAAACAAGTTTAGTAATTACTAGTGATTCCCTTGGGCTTGTCATATACAAAATTATATATAAAACTTAATATGTATCTTGATAATTAGTACGGTTTATAATTAAATCAAATCATTATAATTACATTCAACACATTGTTACTATAAGAAGGGTAGCGCGATATATGAATATTCTGACTGAAAATTGGGTCGCAGTTATTGAAAGTTTGAGAAGCACTGCTTTATCACAATCTACAACACTCTTTTTGGTATCATGAATCCCTTTAGATTCTAAGCAGGATATCTGTTCACAAGAACGCCGAGGGTTCAATTCCCCCCTCCTCATACACCCACAGATTTTTAATCTTTAGAATAAAGATTACGGTTCAGCCCTTTTTTTCTTTTTTTTTAAAAAAAACAACTCAATCCCTTCCTCCCCATAAAAAATTATGTGCATGCCCTGCTTCAGTTTACTAGTTTTATTATTAAATTATCGTGTCAATGAGATTCATAAATCCACACTGCTAAATATATTTTGTACGTGTTTGCTTTTTTACTCTCCACTTTAAGAGACGTTTGCAGCTCTTCAGTCTTCTCCCTCTCTGTATCATTAAAAATTAAATATTATGCTAAAAAAATATTTTTTTCCTTTTTTATACATATGTTTTGAAAAATTTCTCTGTATTTACATACATATTTAAACATTAGACTGGCGTAAGACAATTACTCGTATAGTAAATTGTTTCTCGTCAACAAAGTTTTTAGAAAATCAGTGAAAATTTTTGGATTATTCCTAAAGCAGGCAGAGTCCATTTTATTTGTAAAAATACCACTGTGGGAAAATGTTCCATGGAAGGGTTCCTCTGCAACCTCCCCCCAACAGAAACACATTCTTTATTTTATGACCTGCCCAAGGGCTAGTAAAAAGAGGGTTGAAATGACCCTTCAGAAAATACTCTTTTTCGAAGAGATAGTTGACGCAATTTCAAATCAGCAAACACACACATGCAATTTCTTCATTTTTTTAAAACTGCAAATGATAATTATGATTTTACTTTTGATTTATTTTGTATTTTCCCTTAAGACTTAAAAAAATGTACAAATATTTTTATCATATTAAGGTAAAATCAAAACATATGTTTATTATTTGCTTTCCTTTACAAAAGGTGGCAGTGAAAATAATAATGAAATAATTCAGCTTAATGAAATCTATTTTAAAATATTTATTTTTGTAAATTTTCCATTTTACATCAGCTAATTTTAAGACTTTTGTCTTTATTTATATATATATTTCAATGCACTTTTGTAGTACTTTTATGTGAATTAATATGCATCAATACTAGATTTCTTTGCTTGAATACATGTTCTAAAAACACGCTTTTCTATGCAAGAACAGTTTTATGAAGATTAATTATTCGTGTAGACAGGAATTTTTTTATTTTATCTGATTGAAATTATTTTACATTGAGTCAGTTTTTTCTTAGATGTTTCTTATATTCTTATGAGCCTTTCATGAATGATATTTGTCCCTTTTTCTGGTAAAATATTAGGCATCCTTCTAAAGTATTAATACATAACTTTTATCTGAAGATATTTTAAGTAAGAATTATGAAAAAAATATAGAAATGTGGAAATATTTGTCTATGACCTAAAAAGAAATAAATGTCATAAGCTTTATATTATTGATAGCAACTGCGAGTAATGCAGTATTCCTTCCTTTCGTCACGTCATCAAAAAGCTGTCTCATGCCCTGTTCCTCTCAGGGCATAAGTTTTCCTAGCCCAACTCAAACAAGGAAAACAATGATCCAAATGAAAGCACGACCAAGTACAGAACAACGCTTGATGGAGTTTTTTTTTAGATATTTAAATAATTTTGAATCTAAAGTATTTATAACCTATTTCAGCTACCATAAACCTATTGTTTCTTTCTTAGAATACAATTAATTAACAAATATGTATACTTAGCAAAAAGTATTACTTTATGTGTATAGACATATGAATAAATAATTTTATGATAATACTAATATAATATCCGCTTGTTTTTTATTCACTTAACTAATCCCTGAAATAACATTACAAAATTTGAAGTTATCACTTCTATGGTGTGGTCATAAGCGCACACACTTTTTTTTAACCGTTTGATTCGAAGAAATATATACAACCACTGAAATCACTGTTTGTCCATTTTCAAATAAGCATTCTGCCGCACTTATGTCCCCAATATCGTGACTAACGGATTTAGAGTCAAGCGCTCGAGTGCTTGATGGCTACTAGAGTTGGGCCGAGGCCATATAGCTTTGGTTGGACCCTTATGCGAGGGGAGCAAAAAGATACAGCCACGCATTCTCATTGGTCAAATCAAGTAGCGCACGTTTACATCACATCCTGTTACACACATCCGTCCCTTTTCACGAAATCACTCCCAACAAATATCCAGCAACCGAGAGGAAAGGTGTTACACATCAAAAACAGTATGAAAATTTTAAATGTTAAAAGCAGAATCATGTTATGATTCTCTCTCTTTTGAAGTTATTTTGTTATTGTATTATTATTGCTTCTAATGTGATATAAACTTAGAAAACTCTCCCTCCCCTATCTTTTGAATAGATCTTTAGAACTGAGACTTCAATATTATCTTACCTACATCCTGAATAAAAACTTCTTATTAATATACACTCAAGGACAAAAAAATGAACGCATCAAGAAGGAATCATCAAAATGAAACGAAATTTTACATACATAAATAATACTTTGATATAAGTAAATGATTAGAAAATCAAAGAAAAAGGATAATTTATTTCAGAGAAAAAGGCAAAAAACAGAGGATTTAATATTTGTTGAACTCCCTGTAGAGCAAATGCGATACGATCGAGCATTGAGGCAAGTTCTGTATGATGTCTTGAGACTTTTGGTTCCATATTTACTGTAACCTTGCCTCTAGTTCATTCAAACTCGTAGGATGCCCAACTCGCCATCCCAAATGACAGTCTTTCGACACCCTTGCCGTGTGAGGCCGAGTATTGTCTTGTTGAAAAAGGGCTCCTGGGAGCCGTTGCATGAGTGGCAACACATGTGATTGCACATGCCGCTAGACTGTCATGGTGCCACAGATCAATACTAGAGGTGACCGTGTATTGTAGGCAATGGCACCCCATACCATCACACCAGCTGTGGGAGCAGTGTGTCACTGTAAAGCAAAGGCAGGATTGAGGTGTTAACCACGGGGTCTCCACAGACAAATACGATTGTCATCACTGTTGAAATTGAATTTGGATTCATTGCTAAAGAGTACCTGGTTCCATTCCATTGCAGTCCAGTTTCCTCATGCGCAGCACCACTCCAAATGGAGGCGTCAATAGGTTGTCTTCAAGGGCAGCACACGTAATGGGCGCTGCAATCCCATATGTCCTTCAGCCAGGCGTCTTCATATGGTTTGAAAAGACACAGGGTCCCCTAGTGAAGGCGCTACCTGTGCCTGGATGGGGGCCAATGAAGCAGCTGGCTGTACGTGTACATTTCTTACTATGTGGGGGTCTTCTCGATGACTGGTCTTTCGAGGGCGTCCTGAGCCTGGTTGTGTAAAGGACATCTCTAGGATCCACTGGTCCTAACACGTCCTCACAACACAATCAGATCGGCCTAATTGGTGAGCTACTCGCCTACCTGACCACCCAGCTTCCATCATGCCGATGATTTCCCCCTCTCAAACTGCTACAGCTGCTCATATTGTCTTCAAAAATGGTGTAATGGCATATCTACCTCAGCTTTTACTTTGTAAATGATTCAGCACACTCAAACAAGCTTTGATTACTTGTTTTATACTCCATGGAGAACAATGTTAAATGCCCTCTCTACCGGCTATATGTAATGCCCAATTTTGCTGCATTTCTAATCTTTCGATATCTCCCAGACATGTACCTTCATGCCAAATTTTGTTACGATCCCGTATTTCTTTGTGCACTAATTTTTTTTCTATGAGTGTATATATATATATATATATATTTGTTTGTAACTTTAAATTTTGCTGAAGATTTTTAATAGTTTGAATTTAACAACCTCTTTAATGACATTGAAATGCATCTAAATATGTTTTTAAAATAAATTTGTATTGTGAATTTTCTAGGCCCAGTTTGATGGTAGATCTCTGGATGAGTTACAATTGCAAGTGAATACCAGAAATGGAGACGTGAATATTGTATCAGCATTAGTAATGAGAACTTACTTGTTTTCTTATGTTTGGATTTTCTTATTCATATTGTGTTCTTTATAATGATTGATCATTTGTTAGTTAAATTGCTTTAGTTCTATACAAAGTTAAATTTCTAAAAAGGGCTTGGCATTTATAAAGTTGTGGAACTTAGTCTTGATTTTAAATTTTTCTTCTTAAAAATGCATTTCAAATATTCTTTTTTCTGGTGTAAAGTATTATTGTTTTTTGTATTTCTGTTTTTCTACTTTGTGGTTATCATTATGGATTAATTTTAAAAAATACTGTAGAAGGTAGAGAGATGATTTTCAGGAAAAGGTTGTTGAGACGTATAATAGGTATAAAATCATTATAATTAATATTCTTTATATAAATTTGTATAGTTGTCTAAATATTTTTATGGTTTAAATAATTTTAATAATTAATATAATCTATCTTTTAATAATTCATGTAGTAGTTTTTATTCACTTAAAAAGAATTATTAACCTCTAAGCTGTAGTATAAATCATAAATAATTTAATTTACAGTTTTTCACACTTTATGGACATTCATGTTTAAAAACTACAGAAATGATGTACCAAGTAACAGTTTTAATTGCTGTTTATGATTAATGCTCAGTTAAGAATAGAAAATGGGGTTTTCAATGCTGATTCTACAGAAAGATTTTTAAAAATATGAATCCAAAAATTATACAATACTGGAATAAAATAAGTAAGGAGAAAAAGAAAGAAAAACTGTGATAAAAGGGCTAATTAAGATATTTCCTTTAATCTAACTACTCTTGTGAGTTAAAATTAACATATTTTGTGAAAAAATGCATTGTTTTTAAAACCTCACTTTTTTTTCACAATTCTAAGTTTAATAATAGTTTTTAGTATTATATTAACAATGTTTTGAACATATATATAACAACAGCCAAACCTTATTTAAGTTTTTTTTTCCGGCAGCCACATTTTTTTTTTAAATCTATAACATTTAAGAATTTATTTTAGAAACCAAGCAAGTCTACATTTATTTTTTTACATTACAATTTTTTATGTTTGGGTCATTCTGGAATAGCTTGATTTATTAAGTGAGCAATTTTTTTTCATAGAAAGAAAAAATACTACATACAAAGCAACAAATACTGTAAATAAGAAAAAAATTGCTAAACAGAAAGAATTGATGAAATAAATAATGATTATGCATTATTACAATTATTTAAATTTGAACATTTTCTGATTGAATGATTATTTTTTTGTAAACGTGTCTTTCTCTCACAAAATATTACAAATATCTGTTCAAGAACTATTTTTCATATTGAATTTCACATCAAGTTTTGCAGTTTGAGTATCCACAATGTATTGATTTTTCAGTTTTCAAAAAATTCTTAACAATTGAAAATATTCCCTCAGCTACTGCATTAATACCAAGAAACCATAGTGCCTTGTCATAGCTGCTCTGCCCCGAACTGCAATTCAAAATTTTCTGCTGCAAATATTGCAGAAAAGTGTTTTTATCAATATGAGGAGTGAAAGTTCTTTTTCAATTTATTAAACTTATGCCGTATGTAGCATTTTATTTACTTCAAGCTTTATACCATTAGTATAACTAATGACAGTTTCAAAATACTTAAACTGCTTCTGCTGTTTCAATTTTTCCATACTGAGATTTCACATAGCAAGAGAATGGGAATAAACATTAAATTTTAAAATTGAAATATTTTACAGTTCTCTGCGAACAGAATTGTATAAACCTGTAAATAAAGTGATAATACTTAAATATTATGAAGATAATTAATAAAGCTGAAATTGTGTTTTTTTCTAAAGTTGTTTGTTGAATAATCGTTGGGAAAAGAATAATTATAGTTGTGGGTGCTTCAGTTTAGTAAGATTTGTAAGAAATCAGGCTTTTGCATAAAACTTGTGCATAAAACAATAAATATATAATAATATACGTTAGTGTGCTAGATATAATGATGAGATGTAATGTAGTGTCTGTAATGTATGATGATTCTAATGTAGTGTCATTCAGGAGTGTTCAAAATTGATACAAATAATCCCATATGATCTGCAAGAGATGCAAGGAAATAGGAAAAGTAAATAAGATTATAAAAAAAAAGAAATAAATCCAAAGGATGTGTGTGTGAAATGGAACATTATTGAAAAATTAACTGAGTACAGCTGGACAAAAGATCAAACTGTCCATGTAACTGGTGGTTGCCAAGAAAATTCTGTTGAATTAGAAGTTAAGATCACTTTAACATTGTTTATGCATTTTCTGAATACAAAGTTGTTAAGGAGCTGTTAAGGCATTCCTGTTCTCATTCCTCTTGTAGTACCAATCACAACTCTGGAATCACTGTTGGTGGCTGACGATAAGCTACCAGGTGTCTGTTGATATTGTTCCATACATGTTCAGTTGGATTTATATCCTTACAATTATGTTCGATTGGGTTTATATTCATACATATGTGTGGTTGGATTTATATCTGGGGACAATAACAATAATATAATCTAACATAACAGTCTGTCCTGGTATCTAAAATTGTGGGAGAAAGAATTATACCAAATTAGTTTTATAGTTGCAATGGAAAAAGTATAGATGCTTTTTTTTTTCATTTTAATTTCAAAAACAATAAATAATTGCATTAAAGAGTTATATTAAAAACCTCAAGTTGTACATGATCAAAATCATCTAATTTTAATGGAAGTGAGAAATATCAATGGATTTCTCCAATAGATTGTTACAACTTGATGTACTGATTCCAATCATGATTTCAAGAAAATTTTACGAAATAAAAAATATGGTTAGCTTAAAAGTTTTTTTTTTGGGGAGAGAATCTGAAAGAATGTTATTTTAGAATAATTGTCAAATTTTTATTTAGATGCTATTTTAGTAATTTTTTATAATAAATTATTTATTTTATTTTACAGTCTTTTTTGTTATTTTGTATAAAAACATGATAATGTGAGAATATTAATTTGTTACATGTTTCAGCTTAATTCACTCATTTCCTATAACTACTTGACACTGTATGAAATAATTGAATTGTACATTTTTTTAATAACATATTAACAAACACAACATTTGTGTAGTTGAGTGACCCATAATTAATGAATATCCATTAAAGTTTACACAATAGCAAGTAAGTTGAAATTGAATTTTGTGAAATAAAAGTTTATATTAAGTACTCTCTCTCTCTTTCTTATTCATTTCAAAATATATTATGAATGTAGTGGATTGTCTTTAGAATTTTATGAATAATTCAAACTTTTTATTTTAAAATTTTATAGCACATTGGTTTTATGGAAAAAAGAATATATGTGTATTTTAAACCACCACCAAATTTTGCGAAGGACACTGGACAAAGTAGTACAACTGCAGAAGATGAAGAGTGGTTAGAATTAGCTTGGTTTTTGGAAGAAGATTTGCATTGGGTACTTAAATTGCCTTATTATAGGTACTGTATATCAAAAGGAATAACCCCTTTTTTTTCATGTGTGTTCATTTATGCTACTTAATCTGTGTCTTTCAAAAGATTTTTGTTATTGTAAAATCCAAATTTAATTGAAGAGTGTAGTTAGTTAAACTTTTGATATTTATTCTCTCTATATATATATGTATAATTGAATAATAATTCACATAGCTTTTGAAGAATTTTTGGTTAAGAAAAAATATAAAGCTTTTAAAAAATAGTCATAAAATGTATAATTAAATCAGATTATTTTGAAAATGATCGGAATTTGTGACAATTATTTAACTATGTATAATAATTTACCTTTTAATTATTATTTTTATCAATTCTTTTTTTAAGAAATACTTAATCATTTTTATTTTTAGAATTAAAATATAGAAATAGGCAGTATTATCTGTGAGTTATACAAATTATAAACCATGAATTATAAAACTTCAATCTATTCAATTTATGTTTTGACTTAGTATGTTTGCTTGTATTTCTACATCTTAATGGCTCAATTCATGATAAAACATGCTATATTTAAAAAGACAAAATGTTTTAAGACATCTATTTTAATTACTAAATCACCCCCTCCCCGAAAAAAAGAGATAAAAAAATTTCAAAAGGCCTGAATGAATACATGAGGTTTCCGTTTTAAACTAATCAACATTTTACTTTTTAATTTGATACAGAAAGTGGGAGAAACAGTTAGTTAATAAAAATTAAAAACAAAACTCAAGCTCTTTCATGATTTTTAATGATCAAGAATTGTATCTATTTAAATATTTTTTTTTCACGTCAACATCACTGAATTTTCTACTTATCAAAAAATATAATAATTGAAAATCATCATAAAGTATAAGCATATTGTAAAGTCAGCCCATGCTGTTTTACCTCTAGTGGATGATGGGTTTCAAAACTGCAAAAATTTTACAGGAGAATAAAGTTGTTTTTTATTTACCATATTTATACTCGAATCTAAGCTGCACTTTTTTTCCAATGTTAACCCTACTGAAAATAGAGTGCTGTTTAGAATCAAAGGAAAAAAAAATATTTGTTAGATAAAGCAACTAGAGCAATTACAAGTTCATGTCTGTATTTAAAAGTTTGTAATACTGGTATAATAACTAATTATTCACTTTTTATTGGTTCTCATTTTAAATTTATTTTAATTTCATAAAATTGGATGTCAAACCATTTTACACTATTTTTCATTTTTCTCAAAAACTTGTTTAGAATTTGGGGTGCGGCTTAGATTTGAATAAATGCAATACTTGTTTATCATAGATAACTGGAATTTCCAGAATAGGCATTTAAATCAGAAGTACAAAATTAAGAATGAAATAATCTGTTTAAGAAGTCAACTATTCTTTTATTTTTATTTTCTTTTTATTTTTTTTAATAAACACATATTCAGTAAACAATTTATTAATGCTTTCATTTTTCACCCCAGCTGTTGAGTTCTCTTACCATTGTTTATCAAAACATTAGAAACCAACATTTTTTAAAAGATTTTAAGCTCCTAAAAGAATTTATATAAAATTTACTAAAAATTTAGTTTTTACAGAATTAGTTAAGCATAATAGCTTTTTATTAGCACCTGTAAATAAATAATGGATAGTTTTATATTTGTTCAAAATGTTTTTGTTTTTTTTAGTTTTTTAAAGAATTTATCCTTCTACTTTGTTAATGCTGTATTTATTGGAATCTAAGCAGCAATCAAATTCTAAATTGCAAACCCATTCAACACATTTTTGTGAAAAAATAACAAATAGTGTAAAATGGTTTGACATCTAATATATAAGAAATTTAAAAAAATTTAAATGAGAACAAAAAAGTAGTGAATAATTAATTTAACCAGTATTAAAAACTTTTAAATACATATGTAAACCTATAACAGCTCACTGTTGGTATCATGTTCTATTTCCCCCATACAATGAGTTTTTCCACCTTTGATTCTAAGCCACTCCCAATTTTCAGAAGCATTGATATTGGAAAAAAAGTGCAGCATAGATTCAAATAAATATAGTTTCTAACCAATAGTTAATTTTGAAAATCCATCTTGCTTGCAAGTAGCAGAATATGAAACTTCTCTCTTTTGCTTTTTTTAATAACTAAAAGACAAATTGCCACTGAAATATTTTGTTCTGTCTTCATACAGAAACTTATACTAATAACAAAAAGATTTTCACATAAGAAATAGAATTCTAATGCTTTAAGGAATAAAAAAGCGAATTTCACGTAATACAACACGGCCAAATGGATTTCATATTTTATATCTGAAGCATCACATTCTAGAACAATCGGGAATATATGATTATTTAAAACTAATTTGCGTATTTGTGCAGACTTATGCAAAATTATAGAGTCATATAATTAAATAATCAAATCATTATAATTAAAATTAAAGCATGCTACTCATGTAAGAAGAAATAGGATAGGATATAAATACACCTAGGATATGAAGCCTAGGATAGGATATGAATACACATCATCTGTATGGAATTCCTCTGCTCTAATTACTGAGGTAGAGAAGTATTTGTGTGTGTGACAGTGTCACATGGATTAAAAATTTGAGTTTTATCAAATCATCTCAAAACACCTACATTCAACTTTTCAAATTCAAATTGGGTACTTTTTTCAATTCCTACTATTAGCTCACTCTGTCTCTATCTATATATTTATATATCTATCATGAATTGGAGTAATTCTTAGATTGACAGGAGAAATGCAATGTGCAGCCGTTTATCATATATTTTATTTCAATATTCAGCAAAGCAGTCTGTACCCTTAGCCATGACAAAAGGGGTCCTATTTCATCATCAAGCGGGAGCCAGTGTGTCGTTCTTTCACGTGGTTTTTCGTAAGTCCATCAAAGTCCTTATGCTGGAGGTGGGTTGAGTTGTTCTGATAGGAAGTTTACCACAACTGACACTTGTGAAGGGCTGGGGATTCGTCACATATGTATTTATCTTGTTCAAATTTTCAATCGTTAATAAAATACTTTCTATTCATCCAATCAAAATCAAATAAATTTTTTTAAACTTGTAGTGGAGGACACTTGATGATAATAAGTTTTTTTCAGATATTAATTAATTAATTTAATTTAATTACCAGTTTTTGATGCCAACTTAGATTTGTCTCCATTGTTGTAACAATGTAACTGTTGAAAGCAGTTTTTCAGCCAAACCAGGTGTGCATTGTTACAACAATGCAGACAAATCATGCTCTTTTTCAATTCCTACTCTATTAGCGCACTCTCTCCTATATATATATATATATATATATATATATATATATATATATATATATGTATGTATGTATGTATCGTTCAAATTTTCAATTTTTAATAAAATGCTTTCTATTCATCCATTCAAAGTAGGAATTGACTTAATTTTTTTTTATATATTTTTAAATTAGTAATTTTGGCACATATCATTAGTTGCATGCCATGTAGGATGACTGAGGTTACAAATTGTTTATTAATATATACACTGTTAAAAAATTTTGCTTTCAATAAAAGTTATGACAAAATAAAATACCTTAAAACTCTTGCCAGCTGCTAAATATGTATATATATATATACTTATATACACACACATTTATGCATCTTCTTATGTTTGTTTAGGTTTTGGTCACAAATTGTTTATGATGAAAGTTTACACAAATGTTTAGAATCTTATTTGTCTCAGGCTCCAAGGTAAATATATTATGTAGAAGGCTTTGGTATTTTGTGATAATATAGAACTTTTTTGATAATTGTGAATAATTTTTTTAACTGATAGAATTTATAATTGTTTGATCTTGCATGCAGTTTTATTACTGATGCTGTGTGTTTGTCACTCCTTTTCAAAACACAAATGTTTGTTACTTTTCATGTTTTTTCTAATTAATTTTTTGTTTATAAATTAGATTTAGAAGATTTATTATTTGAAACTTTTTTAAAATTTACTGTCATGGTATAAATTACATCAACATTATTTAATTGTATAAAAGATTAAATATTTTTAAATAGCTTTCATTCTAAATATCCTTTTTTTGTGAAATATTTCTAATATTTTGTTATATTTGTATTTCATATTTGTAATATACATTCTATTGCTATATTCATTATAAATATATGTTTTAGGTACTATGATTTAGATAGTTTAAACTTGAGGAATGACATACGAAATGCTCTTAAGAGAATCCACAAGTTAATCTTCTTGATATATTTACGAATGTCTACATATAAAGAGTCAAAGGTATTATAATTTTATGTTTTTGCCAGTTTTAAATTATCCGGTTTTTTCTTTTTTATTTCTTTATTGAAATTGGTAATTAATTAAATAAGGAAATAAATAATTTGTGAGATAAGATAATAAAAACACACTAACAATGAGATAAATTTATGAAACATACTAATATATGTCAATAACAAAATTTGTGCTTTCTAACATTTAAGATTTATTTAATCTTTTTTAAAAGCTAGTTGATTGAAGAATTTCAAATGCTTAACAAATTTAGTGGGCTCTTTTATTTATTCTATACTAGCTGTACCCTGCCACTCGTTGCTGTGGCTCATTCTTGTTAAACAGAAAGCACATGTTTTCAGTATGTTAAAACATTTGCATTGCAGGTATGATCTTTTATTTAAAAAAAAATGTATAAATATATATACGCAAAACTTAACTGATATCATTTATAATTTGTTAACCAAATGCTTGAAATTATTATGGCTTATTTTTGACCTTATGTTATGAACCTAAATTTATTTACATAGTCTTTAAAGTGGAGACCTCAAGTTTGAAGATAAATTTTAAATGGCTCTACTCTGGATTCCTTGAGGGCAATGGGTTGTTTTTACAATGCTTATGGATATTTCTATTAAATCAGAGGTGTGTTCACAAATGCACATTTAGCCAAACAATGTCACTTGGAAACATGAATTGTATTTCCTGATGTTATATAGGAAATGTTTTGATTCTGCCGTATGTCTAGAAAGCAAAATTTTTAATGGCTCTGTCATTCTCCAAGTTGAGGCAGTTTAATTTTTTCAGTGGTATAAAACATTTCTTTTGTTTCTCCCTTAAATTCCAGAGCATTGCAATAAGGATACACTTCCATCATTGTTTAGATGAGAACATGCTGCTTGAACCTAGAATCTTCCACACTGGATTGTACCAGAATGCAAGGTGACTGTTATTGTGTGATTGCCCACCACAAAGTCATGTTTGATGCTGATGTGCTGTTTCTGGTTAAAATCTTTCTGATGTTGTAAAACACTAATGATGTGCTCGCAAATGTGCATCCTCAAGTCTGGTTGCATGTTACTCTGCTGCACCCTCAGCATGTGTTTGTGCCATTCTTTGACTGTTTATCTCATTTGCTGATATTCATTCTTTCTCAGTTTTATGTGCAATTACAGTCGTTGCAGCACTTTTGCCTAGCAAGTATGACGACCTAAGTTTGATTTCCCGCAAGGCATTATTTTTATGTAGTGAAGCCAATTGACTGCACTTGAAAAGAAAAGAAAACAAAAACATTTAAAATTTCAAAACATTAAAAAAAAGAAAGAGCAGGAACAAAAAGAAAAGGAAAAAAAAAAGCTAATGAAATATTTAACTTCAAACATGCATCAATTGACACCGCTGAAATCCAATGCAATGAGAGGCTGAAGATATTTTCAATCGAAGACGCCAGGAAAATTCCAATATAAACATGGATTTTGCAGCAGAAATCTACGAGAAAGTGTTGATAATGATGGAGTATTTTTGCAATTCACAATTCGATTAACATTAGCAATTGTTATCAACAAAGTTAAGGGCATATCTTTAAAACAGAGTGGATTATATATATACACAGACTACTTTTCACATGGACAATTATTTGTTATCTGTGTACTTAAATATTAGCATCACTGCAGCCAAATTAACGGCATGCAAATTGCACCATTTTTCATCCATTTCTTTTGTCATAAAAAAAATGTTAGAATCTTTGTTGTTTAGAATCTTTGTTGTTTAGATATTAAGGTGCAATACATGTGGCACCAATTATGTTACAGTGATGCTAATACATAATTACTGATGTGTGTCACAGAGCAGCAGTCACTAATTGGTGATGCATGAGAAATTTTGGATGGTATGCAGAAAAATTGGGACATTATTTATACTTCTATGAAGATTCAGTTTAAAAAAAAGACTGAACAACAAAATAACATATTATGGAGCATGTATTATACTTTACCAAAAGCTTTTAGTTACCGAAAATTTAGTTGCGAACAAAATTCCTGAGGATAGCAATTTTTGGTAACCTCAACCAATTTTTGGAAAATTGGTGGCAAAACACTTCAGTCTGTTGATTGTTATTGCTTTTCATGAAGCTTATTTTCAGGGGTATGAAAGATTAAATAAAGACATAAATATAGCTATGGTGGTCCACCACACAGAGATCAATCCTATTAGTGAACCGCAAATTCTAAAGTTATACAATAAGTGGTTCATGAAGTGTTGAAAAATGGCAACTACCACTCTAAAGTAGGCACAGCAGGCAATTTCTGTATCTATACAGACAATGAAGCAACACAAAATGTCTACCCATAAGCATTGTAAAATTAACCCTTTGAACTCAAGAAGAGTCATTTTAAATTTATTTTCAAACTTGGCACCTCCCCTATGGAGACAATGCAAATAATTTTAGATTCATAGCATGACAAAAAAAACCCCATAATAACTTGGTAGTATTCTGTTAACAAATTTCGAATGAAATCTGTTCAGAGAAGTTTTGCTAATGTATATTTCCACATTTTTTTTTATAAAAAAAAATCATACCTCAAGTACAAGCGGTTAAAGATATTAGAAATGTGTGTTTTCTCTTTTCTTTCTTTTTAACCAGACTGAGCCACAGGAAAATGTGGTTGGGTGCAGCTAGCTATAACAAACTTAAATGATAAAAAGCTATCAAAAACCAATTATTAACAACAAATTATCAATATTTTGATGATATCATCAAAAAAAGTTAAAAATAAAAAAAAGTCAGTAAATCCTTGACTGGGGAGCATCTGTTTAACTGCCCTTCCCTGCTTCATGTTCTCTTGCAAGATAACTATGGAGCTCTCCCTCCTACTAGCGCAACTTCTGCTTTGTACTGGATTGCAAGACCACGTATGTGTCTGAGAGGAGGTTGGTGGGTGTAATTTAAAAAAAAAACTTTGGAAGTAGATCTGCCTGGGTATTAAATTACTCTTAACTGTAGAGAGAGAGAGAGAATAAAAAAATTTTAGATCATTAAAAAAAAAATTTTTTTTAAAGTTATTTTCATACTTTAATATGTTATTGATGCAAATGATTGTGAGTTTAGGTGATTGTGATTAAGTTACTAGAAATATATCCACTTACTGTAATAATTTGTTAAAGATTTCATCAGTGTCCTTTAACATTCTTCACGTTAAAAAGTGATGCCAGAATTATATTATGGAAAGTCACTCATGTAATATATCTATTTAACTTTAAATTTAATTAAGAATATTTTTAAAAAATAATTTTAAAGATAATTTTTGATTAATTACAGATAATTAAATAAATTGAAATAAATTCTTAATCACACACACACAATTTTATTTGTTAGTGTATTTACTTATTTTTGCTTATTTATTTATTTCTTAATTTTCAGATTCATCATATAACTCCTGCAGCTTTTGGAAATATTATTTATGAAAATTTTATATTTGATGTGCCAAAAATGATGGATTTGTGTGTTTTATACGGATTACAGAATTTACAAATAGTTTCAAAGATGATTCAAAATATATTTGTTACACAACCATCTTACTTTGAAGATTTGAATAGTACTACACAAATTGTTCTAGAAGTAAGTAAAATCATGGAATTAAATACTTTGAATTGCAATTGAGATTATTTAAACTTTTGATCTTTTTAAATTTTAATCTTTTCATGCATTTAATAAACTTATTTTCTTGCTGTGATTAAAATTTATTTCTTTTAAATTGGTTTTCATGTTTTTATCTTGAATTTTTTTTCTTTATTTAGTTTCTTTTTTATGTTATTTTGTATGTTTTCATTTATAATTTTCAGTGGAATCTTCAAATTTATAATATTTTAAAATTATACTTTGCAGTATGTATACTTTAAATGAAGTGCCACTGAATTAGGGATTGACAATGCTATATGCATATTGTGTAACAATGCCTCTCATTTACGTGCACATATGGGCTCTGTGGTAACAGCACATATAGCTAATGCAGTTGTTGTTAATCAGTTGCTGCAACTGCCAGTATAAGTAAAACTTCTGATTTTGACACCTCCAGTTGTGGGCAAATACTAGGTGCTCGATGCATGAGCCATTTAATTTCTGAAATTATCGGACAATTAGAGTTTTCAAGGCCAAACTAGTAAAACCAAACATTAGTTCAAATTACCACTCATTTAAGTGAGAGTGCCAGTTCTTATATTGCAGTAAAAGGGAATGTGCAATGCTCACTTTGCCATCATCTTCCCAGAAAATGGGTTTTAGGAAACTGGATGTTTGTAGCATGGAGTGATTAGTCTTAATTCTAACTACTTTTCACTAATGGGAGGCTGAGAATATGATATCAAGCTAATAAAGCTATGGGCTCTATCCGTCAGGTTGGAACTGCATAAGATTGTGATGAGGGTCATAGTCTGGAGTGTTTTCACTCGGCAGTTTTGGGGATATTTGGTACTTGTATCAATCTTAACATGATTCGTTATGTAGAGTTTCTTCCATTCATTTATGTGTACTGTCATCTACTTGGAAATGAAGTTTTACAGGAAAACAACTGCTCCTTTCAAGAGTCCTGTTTGGCTACTGCTTGTTATATGAGTATTTCTTTCACATCTCTGTTATGAATTGGCCACCTAGAAGTCCAGACTTAAAATGTGAACGCACATTGCACTGAATTATGCACAGCTATAGCTGATGTTTAATAATCTTTTCCAGTGGAAGGCTTCCACAAACTTATTGAATCTATACTTTATTGTGTGGCTGTTGTTATCAAGGTCAAAGGATTTCAGTGAATATTTCTATTCATTTTGTTGCTTTAATTTTGATTTTGATATAACTAGCTGAAACCTTTATTTTCTGAGCGTCAGTGTGTGTCGTGTAGAAGGGGAACATGGTCTTTTCACACAGAGTATCTTTTTAATTAGTAATATAAATTTACAAGAATGATTATAATTAAAAACTGAAAGAATATTTACATTTTACTTATAACTTTATTCATTGGGAAAAGTACTGACAAGTAAATGAAATTTATTCATTGTTTTGAAGTGCTAGTGATGTACAATAAATTTCAGATTGGTCATCTATTGAGTGCAGATCGTGATTAGCAAGTTTTGATGGTGAGATTTGTGGAAAAAAGCGATTTTCATTTTGCCCATAAATGATAGTCTGGCTCTGTATATCCGTATTCATAATTTTGATTATATAAGAGTTCAAAATGACCTGGAATATTGTTAAACAGTAACCCATCTAAATTGCAATGTTAAAAAAAAAAATTGCAAAGTATTAAAGTTTTTTTGGTGTGTGTAAAATCTGATAAAAATCACCCCTTTTTCCTTCTTTTAAAAGTAATCTCATAAATCATTAAAACTACTGCTGACCAGTTTTGGATTTGAGGTAATTTTATTGTATTTTTAAGTTTAAGAATTTAGTTATTGCTATTGATTTAATGAGACACGCTATTTCATTGACAGTATCTTATATCTTGATTGTAAAATTCCTTTCTTCTGAATAAGCTGTTCTAAGAAAATTATTTTGTTGGTCAACTTTGATTTTAACATTAAAATATGCACTTTTGTCTATATGAATTCAGGATGCATAAAATATTTTAATAATTCTTAAAAACTTATTTAAATTTTTGCTCTTATGATGATACAAAATTCATAAGTTTTTTCAGTGTTTAATTCACGAGTTTCAGAAATTTTTTAACGAGTTATTTTATAAATTTATTAAAATATAGATGCAGCTAATGTCTACTTTTCAAAATTCGTTTTGTAATGTTTCAAGTAGTAGTGAACCCCCAAAATTGGCATACATAGCTGAGCATTTTATAATGCTATTAGTATTTAAATAAATTGTGAGTAGCATTTTATTTTTAATAATTATTTTTTTATTGTAAATAATTATGAAAACTGGATGTTTTTTCACACAAATTTAAAAAACTATTTGTATAATTAATGACTAATAATTTTGTTTATTAAAAAGTCCTTAATTTGTTTTCCATGATATACATTTATTTATTGGATCTTTTAAAGATAATGTTTACTTTTTCAGGCTTTCAATAATATTGAAGAAAAGTTATCTCAAAATTTACAAGAAATGCATGGGAGCTCATCTGTATATCAAGTGAATGGTGCCAGTATAAAGATTGAATTTTCTCTGGTATCATTTTATGATGTTGTAAATTATATAACTGATGTTAGTGCTACTCTTCATGCATTTTTAGAAATTTTTCCAGAAGCTTGTCAAAATTTTTATCAAAATGGAGCTGCTTTAAGGTAAAGGTTTTCTTTTTTTTTCATAGTCTTCAACATGCATAAATTTGATCTTATTTGGAGGGGGGGATAAAATACATATTGAATCAAATACGTTTGATTTATTAATGTAAGAAAGGAAACAAAATGCAGATTTTTTTTAAAAGCATTGTGAAGTAATACTTAAGATTGAGTTTCAATTTGATTATTTTTCTTTTTTCTCTTCTCATTTAAAATTTGATACTATGCATCCCTCTCCCCCAAAAAGAAACCTTTTGCTTCTCCTTTTCTACCTCACTTGCTAACGTCTTATTGATTTTATTTATTTATTTTTTTTTTTTTTTTGCACTTTAAAGAAACCTTTTCAAAATTTTTTGTTGTAATAAAAAAAACTCGATTTGAGCTTTAAAAAAAATCTCAGTACTAATATTTAAAGAGTTCCTCACTTATATCTTTTATATATATATATTTAATGTAAAATTTTTAAAGTTAAGATCTTCTGTGCGAAATGTAGAACAATATGTTGTATCATTTACAACAAGTATATCTAAAATTTGATCAGAGTAATGTATCTCTCTCTCTCTCTCTCTTGTGTGTATTAAGTAATAATTAAGTATTTGTACAATATATTTATGTTTGACAAATGACTTTTATCTGGAAAAGGGGGGCTACTTATGTTTACTTGATTTAAACATTTGGCTACATTGATTTGTTTTGGATGTATACTTATAATGTGTAGAGTGTATTTCATGGAGTGTAGGAGCTACAATAATCAACCCATGTAGTTTACCACACCTTTTCAGTCAGAAGCATCAATGTAATCACTTTAAAAAAAACATATGTTTTTTAATTTCTATAAGGTTTATAGCAGTCATAAATTGATAGAAGTCATTTGCAAAGCTGGCCTTCTCTATAAAGGGACCTGGGTATAAGAAACCATTTGGGACCCTAAATTTTTTGCTAAATAAAAAAAAAATTACATAAATATATAGTTCTAATGTATGTTTATTAAATGCATGACTTTGTTTTTGCTAAAAATTACAAATTTTTGCAATTTCATTCTTGATGCTTAACATAGCTAGTGCATTTAAGTGCATTTAAGCATTCTGCGCACATACTTGACTAAAGATAATTCTTTACTAATTTTAATTTGCTGAAAGAGAATCTAATCTTAAGGTCGAAATTAGATTTAGATATCCAAGTTCCTCTAATAGGTTTCCTATAACTCTTTATATCTTCTGCTATTTCAGAATATAATTTTTCTTTTTTTTTTTCAGGAAAACGTTTTGAAATTTTCAAATTACATCCTTTGCTTTAATTACTTTTTCATGATTTCAATTACTTTTGCTTTGTATAAAAATGTGCTGAATTTTGTTTTTGAATTTTCGATTACAGTTTTAATTTTATTGACTAAATTAAAAGCTGAGTCACAAAAAAAGCAATTGTTTTTGCTTGAAATAGTTTACTGGTAGTGTTAATTTTGGACTATATTGCAGACCATACTATTAAACAAAATAAACGGCATTTCTTGTATTGAATCCAATAAATTTTTAGCTTTGGATACCTCTGTATTATCGTTACTTACATCAATAGATTCATTTAGAGCATTACTAGTTTGTTCGATATGTGTAGACACTGCTTTGATCAAATTTATTTTGGCTTCCTGATGAGTGTTGCACAATGCTTTTAAAGCAATGTTTAAATGCTTTTGTAGAATTTCCCACCTTTTTATAGATGCAGAAAATAAGCAATATAAAAATGTTGCTATATCTCAAAAAATTATTTACAATATATACTGCTGGAAACTGCATCACAAGTTATTCATTACTTTAGTTCTTAATCATGTTGGTGCCCCCCAGTAGCGCACACAGAAATTTTTCAAGGGGGTGGGAGGTGTGGGGTGAAAAGTTCACCATTCTTGTATCATGCTCCTGTGAATTTTGTCGATTTTTGGGAGCAAAACACAGTAAAAAAACTAATTATTGAATAAATAATTAGCATTAATTAATAAAACTAATCATTGATAACAAATACTTCATTAAATTTTATGTACTATATACTTAGAATTATAATCAATCGGGAAAAAAAATCAAGGGCTTGGGGGTTGTCCAGACCCCCAGGATGCCCCCCTCAATTGTGGAGCCTCAGTGCACAGTATCCATTGCACTGCCCAGATGGCTGGTCCCTAGTCATCTGTGAATATTGTAAAAAGAATTGCAGGTGTAGTTTAATAATTGCTATTCAGATACTGTATTAAATATTTTTTAGGTTGATTTGAGTGTTAAAACTGAAAGTGAAGAATTGTATTAACATTACTTCCCAACCATTCTCTCTGAATTTCTTTAACTAAAGACCCAGCAAATAAAGAAAAAAGAATATTTTGAAGAAATTTTGATGATTGTTTAAATGGTATCTGCAAATTGTGTAGAGACATAAATATAAGTTATGTATGTTTTTGTTCTCTTCCTGTTAAAATGTTCTGTTTCTTATATATAATACTTCTAATTAATAATGTAATAAATCTTTATTAATTACAATACTTATAAGATGTAAAGTTAGTCAAACAAATAGTATTTGTTTGTTAAACTAAGGAATTAGGGGGTTGTACAAATAATCAAGAATTGTTAAACCTCCTTTAAACATTTATAGCATCTGATGTTGAATTGTTTTTGAATGTTTTTAGGATAGGTACTTTTTATGAATTATCTATACCTGCAATTGAAAGAGAAGTGCTAAGACGTACTAAACTAAAAGAAGATGAAAAGTAAGAGTAAGATTTATGAAAATTAGTTGCTTTTTGGATTTAATGTTTTAATTGTATTTTTTAGAATAGTACTATACTTTAAATATTGTAGGCTTACTTTTAAAATTTATGAAGAGTAAAATGTTTCATATTGAAGTTGAGTATTTGTGTTTTAGAGAGGAAAAAAGTTATTTTTGTTGGACATATTTGCTTATTGATTAAATCCATAAAAAAATATTCCTCCATATTTCTAAAATCTTGTCTTGTTCTCTCTTATTTATTTTTAAACAATAGTTTGAATTATTTCTTTTTATAATAAAAACTATATTTTCTGAGAACTTTTAATTTATTATATTTATAAAAATACCCTTTTGGAAAAATTGTATTATTATTGTACAGTAATTGGAATTTTTTTGGTACTTGCAGATTAGTTCATCAACCCTTTTTGCTGAATCATAAAACAATCATTTAATGCCTGTGTATAACAAATAATAGGGGGGGTTTTTGTACATGCAATTATTAAAAGTTAAATATGTTGTAAATATATATGTATATATATATATTGAATTGTATGTTGATTTAACTAAATGTTTAGTATGTAAATGTTCATTTTAAGATTTTCAAAAATGATTAATTCTAGTTTGTAATAATTTTTTTAAAGTATATTAGTTTGCAATCTTGTTTGTTTATATGAAACCTTTTTATCTGTGCCAATAGTTCCTTCTTGTATTAAGCACATATGATATGAATTCTTATTTATTTTTCAGAGTATTGAAAGACATCAAACGAAAAGTCAGTTTATCAAAAACACTGTTAGTAAAATTATTTAGAAGTATTATAAACTACTGCTGTATAAAAAATATTTTTTCCAAGTAAGAATTTGGATTTGTTTTTATACTTAACATATGTTCATTAACAGCTTTGTTTTAGTTCATTATTTAAATTATAAAAATATATAAATTCAATTCAAACAAAACTACTTAAGAGATTAAATAAAATTTTTAAAAATAATAAATATTATTTTCTTGCTGATAAAACCTAATGTTATTTTACATTAAACAGAAATTATTATTTATGGTTTTGTCATATTTCAAATATACATATCCTTTTTATTACACAGGGTTTTTTACACCTTGGTTCTTTTTTACAAGTTATTTTATCTAATCTAGACATATATTATTCCTAATTTGTAAGGCTCTATGGTAATTTTGAAAAAATGTTTAACTTTCCAATATGTTGCAATATTTGAATTCTGCATGTTATAAAATTCCTAAACTCCAAACAATCGCTCAAATTGTTATTGAACTGTTAAGTCAAGCGTAGGATATGGAATTCTTTAATACTATCAAATACTAGTTAAAATTATTGCTTTATTTATCACATAATGTTAATAAACAGGTAAGCAGAATCTGGCTCTATCTGTAATTTTTCTGTTTTCCTCTGATATGTGGTTGTGATGTTACACAAGTACTATATATATATATATATATATATATATATATATATTATCTATTTCTCATCATTTAAATATCTCTGAAACAAAAAACATTGAAAATATTAAATATTTGATAATGAATTCATTTGAAGCATTAAAGATAAAATATCTTACTCCATGTTTTTAAAACTGAACAAATTTTTTTATCAATAAATAAAAAAATTCTTCCAACGCTTTTATTGAGCCTTTCCTTTATTCTACAAGATGCTCAAATAATATAATGTTAACTTTTTGAATTTTATTTTTGATTACAATTGTTAAATTGCATGAATAAAAATTTAATTGATGTGATATATGAATTTCATAAATTAATGATTTTTTTGGCTAATGAATATGAATTGTATATATATATAATATTTCTCTTGTTAACTGAGATTAAACTATAGTTGTCATTGAATATCAATTTCACACATATAAGAAAAGTGTGTTTCTTAAAATATTGTCGACGCTAGTAAAGTTTTAATGCTAACAATCTTAAATTTTAATACTCAGAATTAAAATGCCATTAAACTTAAAATTTTTATAGCATGTATTAGCCTTCATACTATTATTTCATTCCCTCTTGTTTATAATTTGTTTATAAAATCTAATTTTCAAAATTGTCTTGAAATTTTTACATAATACAATAATTTTTTAATTTTTCAAGAACTCTGTCCTTAAAGTATAAAATGTCTTTTTAAAAATATGTTAAACTTGTTTTTACTGAAAAAAAACTTTTAAATAGCCTGTAATGTGATTTTTAAAAAATTATTTCTTTATTATTTTTTAGATATGTATGTTTATTTTGAAAATGTATATTATGCCAAAATATTATTAATATTTACATCTTATATTTTTATTAAATTTTTCAGTGCTGCAAATGATAATAGAAGATCATCTGAAAATGTTTATGGGGATCGATGTTTAGATATTCTTATGGAAATAACTGCATGCAAAAAGTAAATATGCAAAACATGGACTGTATAATTTAATTTGTAACAGCTAATATATTATTTGTCTATTTTAATTATAGTATTTTTTTACTTGTAGCTTTCTGCACGATTATAACCTTTTATATCCATTTGAAGCTGATCTTGATCTTTTCAATGAAGTTGGTTTAAAACTGTATCCTTTATTATTTTTATTGATTATAATAATATTAATGCCATATAATTTTGAAGTCTTAAAAACTCATTGAGTATAGCTCGATTATTTTTGTTGAGTAAATTTAATTTAAATTATGTCAAATAAATTTTTTTATGAAACAATTTATTGAACAATTCTTCAAAGGCAACAACTTTGCTAATTAAAACTTCTGTTACAGTTTTCTTCCATTACTAGCAATATCCAGTTTTGTTTTTTAAGCTCATACATTAAAAATATAATTGTTAAATTTATATTTAACTTTTTTTTAGAGTTCCTAAGTAATTTATAAAATGCATATTTGTGAGGCTATTTTTGTTTCAGTTTTTTTTTTAATTCTCTTAAGATTTTTTTCAGAAGGGAATTTTTTGTAAATTCAAAAAAATATTCATTAAATAGAATATATTGAAACGTATGTGATCTAATTTGCTATTGGTTGATTTTGAACATATACAAATCTCTGAACATTTTGATCTGCTTATGTACTCAGTTGATATGTCAAAATATTTTTAATTTCTACTTTTAATTTTACATGTTATTTCTCAATAAGCTTAATGCATTTTTATGCTATTACTATCTATCTTAATCATAAAAATATAGTATTTATTTGGGGGTATTAAAGATTTTATGGGGGGCTAGATGTAAAGTTCTGAAAAATATATTATGGTTTTAAAACTTCATAATGTTATTAAATAATGAAATTAATCAAAATGATGATTTAAATTTGTAAAAAAAAATAATAATAATTCACTATTCATTAGAAATTTGTATCTAAATGTAAAAATAAGCAAGTTGCTAATTTTAGATTCAAAAGACAACTTTTTGTTAAAATGGGCATTGTTTGATGCATTTTAAAAATAAGTTTCTGTAATGTATGTTGATGGAGTTTTTAGATATATTTTTTACTAAGTTTATTTTCACTAGACATCTGTTCATTCAGGAATCCACTGCAGAGTTATTTAATTCATTTTTTTTAATGTATGAGAAGGTTTTAAATTCAGATGAATTTGAATGTATATGAGGTAATGGTTCTGACAGCATTTTGAAATAGCTTTCCTATGTAATAATTGATTTATATTAGTATGAATTGATTCTATCTTTTGTCATTACATTAATTAATATAATTGTTCAGGCAGTAAAATCTTAAGGTTACATTGTAAGTTCTTGCCAAGACTGTATTTTTGAATTTTAGATTTTAGCTTGTTAGTGTGAGAAAATCGCAGCTTGTAATGGTCCCTCCAAGCTTGATATGATACAAAGCACTAAAGATAATTAAAAGCACAAATAGTTAATGAATTATTTATTAATCTAACTCAAAAGTAAGAGAGGAAGATCAACCTTCTACTCAATATTAAATAATCACAACATTACTTATCTTTAAATGCACCAAGTGAACAGCGGCTGTTACTAATCTTCTAATAAGCTGATAGTGATTATCTCAATATAGCAGGAATTAGATCAAACTCTAACTGAAATCTGATCAGATTACCTCACTATTTGATTTACTTTAATAGTAAATAAATGCCTATATATATATATATATATATATATATATATGTGTAGGCAAAGAATTGCTACTTATCCTACAGTATCAATGTTATCTTACTCTGGTAGTATGAATGCCATCTCTGTATCTGAACTGCCATTTACCTCACTTTATATAATACAACTCCTTTGCATGTCATGTTTCATCTAAGATAATGACAGTTAAACTTAATACCAAATTGAGAGGGAAACCATGCAGGATAGTTATAACTAACTTGTTTCAAAAGGATCTTATTAAAATCTCAATTATAGCAGAGATCATTGAAGTTGTTTATTAGCTTTCTGTAGGCCTCAAAATACCTTTTGTACTTTGCTGTTTAAGTTTACAATAAAAGGTTTTCTTAATCAAGCATTGTTCTTATCAGTGGCATAACATACACCACTGCATTGTGGCGGGTGGGCAGGAGACTAGGAGGTCCAAAGCTTGACTGACACTAAGTACGTTTTTGGGCTTGGGGCTCAATACCTGAGTTTGCAGAGGAGCCCTAATATTCTCCCTTGTGTCACTGGTTCTTATGTTACTGTAGTGAAAAAATGAGGTAATGATCAGAAGCCCATTACATTGCTCAAATTTTATGTTAATGTAATTTTTAAAAAGTTTAAAAAATGCTATAACTTTTGTGAATTTGTCATGACTTTCCCCCTCGGAAATTGTTAAGTAATATTTTTAATATTTTTTTGTTTAAAATACATTGCAATGCCTAAAAATATGTTTCAGATCTCCTACTTCAATTTCAAAACAATTTTCTCTTTTAAAATAAAAAAACTGGATGTCATGGATTTGTGTTTTTAAAATGTGAAATGATTTTAACAGAAGAATACTCACTAGAATATAAAGTAAAACATTAACAGACATTTTTTTCACTAGAAAATTACCCAATTACATTTTTTTTGGGGGGGGGGATATATAGCAAATGCATGAAGTTACTATTACACAAAATAAGTGCAAAATCATAATGTTAGTGATGGAAATTACTCAATATGCTTTCAGGACACCTTTAAACAAGGAACTTAATGATTTAGCGTATGCTGAATAATAGATGTTCAACAAAGACGAATGTTTTTCACTTCACCTTTAGATCTGTTTTTACCCATCTAATTTGATAACCCAGAATTCTCATCTACAACATCCTTTGAACACTTGTTGTCAAACATCTGCTAATGTATTAACTATGATAATTGTTGTTTGTTGGCGTGTCCTTCCCTTTTGGAAGGAATGAAAGTTGCCTGAGACAGGTTGGACTTCTATATTCTACCCCAATTTTGAGAGAGAATGCCCTGGGGTAGGTCAGAGGCCTCCCACCTCTTTTCCCCTTTCACCAACCTCAGGAGAGGACTTGCAACTCGATGGCTATTTATAGTACCCCCATGCCGCAAAGGCACTATACATTTACAAACATCCATGTCTTCTCTGGGATTCGAACCCAGGTCCTACAGCACAGCAGTCAGTATCGTTAACCACTATACCGGATGGGCAACATAATTGTTATAACCATTTGGTAACCTATATTGGATGTATCTATATAAAAGCAGCATTTAAGGCTCTGAGGCAAAATTTGTTGTAACTTTTCATTTGGATTTTGATGTCTGAATTTCTTGGTATCACTGTATTTGATAACTAAAAATTGATAGTATAATTTATTTTACTTATCTCCGAGGTTCATAAGATGGGGAAAAAAGTCAGTTTACTAAAGATATTCTCACACTTACTGCTGTAACAAAAGATTTTTCTATTCTATATACATCAAATGTTTACTTACGGATTTAATTTTTCCCAAGAGTATATTTTTGAATAATTTTAAAAAATATACAAATTAGTGAATTAACTTTTAACCTGATATTTAAATTCTTGGTATGGTACACTCTTAACAAAATGACACAATTACAAAAATTCTATTATATGTATATAATAGAATTTATATCCATTATATTATATATCCCTTACATTATATATATCTACACTATTAAAATTCGTAGATAAACAAACGTATCTATCTTCTCACAAACTGCACCACATAGAAACTCAGCCGAAGGTACCAAAAGATAGGGAATGATCCGAGGAAGTCGTTTTGACCATTTATATTCCAACATTGCAATAAGTTAAAAAGATATTAATTAAAAACAAAACGCATAATTGTTTTACCCCTGGGTGCTGTTTCTTTCGTTAATACACCGCAACTGGAATGAATGACCGGGAGGTGAGAATTGTTTTTTACTCCCGACGTTTTAGAAAAAATGATCTAATTTTTTCTATGAGACACAGACAAAAAATAGTTACTGAATCGGAAAGATCATATATTTCAGCACGATGTGGTATAAACTTTTTTACAAAATAATGATGCTTTCTATTTTTTACAATTTTTTCTAAAATGAGTCAAAATTGATAGTTTTTTATGAAAATGATTTTTTAATCGTCCCCTTTCAATTTTCTTTCATGTTGATGAATTGATATTCGACACTAAAAAGTTCATGCGTTTCTCTTTTAGAATCAGTCATTTAAAAAATAAAATGTCAAAGACTTTTTTTTTTTACGATTTTTCAAAAAATACTCAAAATTTTAATGAAACATTTAATAACTTCGTTATTTATAAAAATAATCTCGTGGAACTTTTTTCCGTGTGTAGAACAATATTATCCATAATCTGTATAAAGATTGAAAAAATTGGTTAAAAATTACGGTTTTTTTAAAAAAAATTGTGTTTTCTCTTTTTTACCATCTTTGCAAGAGTTAATCACACACACTCAATGTAGAATATATATTTTTTTCATTTTTGGTTTAAAAATTACTGTATTTTGCAATCGATACGTGAAGTTTGAAAGCATTAACTTGAAAACGAATTCCTCAAAAAAAAATTAAAACTTTAACAAAGAATGCAATTTCACAATAACCAAGGGCGCCAAATGACTATCGTTTCCCCTGTGCACTTCTCGTGTGCTGAAAGGTTACACTTGAAAAGAAGATACCTATAAATAACGAAAATCACCAGATTTGGCGAGTAAAAAAATGGTAGTGAAAAATTTATTTTTGTTTCATTTTCTGTATATGTCTTAATTCAAAAAATTCATTTTAAACATCTGTCTATAAAACAAAAATTTCTCTAAGATTTCTGAAAAATTTAATCGCTTTTACTCTGTTATCATTACTTTAAACAAGTTTATTTGCAATACATTTAAATGTATTGCTTTAAATTAATATTTTTTTTAATAAAGCAGTCTTGTTTTGTATAAATCATTAATCAAAATTTTTCAATTGTTATGTATTGATTTTTTTTTTTATAATTATGATGAATAAACCTGTCTGAACAAAAAAAGTTCATACTTTGCTCTTTCAAAATCAGTGATTTAAAAAATTAAATACTAACCTTTTTTTTTTACTCTTTTTTTAAAAAATGCTCACAATTTTAATTCAACATCTAATAATCATGTTACATTTTGAAATTTTAAAAATTTCTACTTGAAGTCACAGTTTTCTTTTGTTTTGTATTCATTCTTTTTTACATTTCAGTTAAATAAGCATGACTTCCATAGAAAAAATAAAAGCAATTTTCATATAATATATTTCCTTTTGTTTAAAAGGACTTTTCACTCTACATCACGCAATGTTGATGGCTCGATTGTCAGAGCATCTGCTTATCATGCCTTGGGCCAGGGTTCGATTTGCACTATTGGTTACTTTTTTTATTCTTTAAATTCATTTAATTATTTTTATAATTAAATAAATTTATTTAAAAAAGGTTTATTGAATATTAAATCATTTTTAGAAAATTATTTTGCACTTTAAAAAATAAAATAACTACTGTAATTATATAAATATTTATATTATACTTTATAAATATAATTATTAATAAATAATACTTTTTGTAAAAATATGTTATAATAAATATTAAATGATATTTTATATAAAAATTAGTTACAAAATTTTTTCATATGATATACAATATATTATAACTAGCTGGCATACCCGTTCTTCGCATGGGTGAACTGAAAAATTAAACAACAGATTGAAGAACAAAAAAATTTTAATGTTAATTTTATGCAAATTAAACAAAAAAAGCTTTTTGCATATCTCAGCTAAACAAAAATAAGAAAGAAAAAAAACACCTTTGTTAAATTTTAAGTATGTAGATCTAATTAATAGCTGATAAAAAGGATTTTTTTTATTTATAACTCCCCGTAACACTTTTGAGGGTCGATTTTTGAAAATACCTCCCTAAGCTGATCTCTGCTTAGCAAAAGTAACACATTGTTAAAAGTTTTGTGTAATGAAAGCTTAAAATAGAGTGTAAATAATTATATCTGAAAGTGTAATACATTAATATTACTTTCTGTTGTATTTATTTTATGTTAAAATTGTAATATTCGCAAGCAACGCCATTTCTTAAATTATAATGGCGATTCAATGAAAAACATAGCGAAATGTTAATGATAGAGTCAGGTTGGCAAATGTCCAGCTACTTTCATAGCTCGAGCTTTATTAAAGCTTTGTAAGACCCGCTGTGTAGGGGAGCGATGCACGTTAATACTTTATCCACCGCATTATGATTTACTGCAATTTTTTTCATACAATATTTTTTTTGGATCACTACATTGAAAATTACTCCACTTTGGGAAATTGAATCCATTAGAGCTAATAAATTAATTAAAGATATTCCACTGTAAAATTAATTATATACACCTTTCACTTAAAATAAATAGTCAAATCGTTTTCTAAGGTCTTCATTAACACACAAAAACATAAGACACTTAAATTTTGACGAACTATTTTTTCGGGACAAAAATAATAATCTTTGCAATCCACTGAAAACGTAATATCTGCTAGAAAACTATTCCCCTTCCCCACTAAAATACTCTTCATAGAACCTGTGCTGCTGTATATCTTGGAAGAGTGGGTTTCAAAGAATATTCCTGCTAAGTATTGGCAGAATATTCCTTCTAAGTTGGTGTGGTGTGTTAGTTAGGAGAAGGGGGTGCCTGCTCAGGTGTCGTCCACGTCACGCCGTGTAGGGCAGCGATGCACGATAAATCTGTCGAGAGCTGAAACGTCCTCCCGTTGGTGTGGTGTGGTAGTTAGGAGAGGGGGGTGCCAGCTCAAGTGTCGTCCACGTCACTTGACCATGGTTCAAAATTACGTGGTCCATCGCCAAAAGCCCTCGTGTAGCTTAAACAGTGCGACGTTAATAATAAATCAAATCAAATCAGTCGTTCACGTCTCTTGACCATGGTTCAAAATTACGTCGTCCGTTGCCAAAACCCCTCGTGTAGATGAACAGTGCAACGTCAATATCCACTCACTCCAAAAAATACAATGCAGTAGTTATTATTTTTATACTTAAAAAATGCAACATGTCTATTCAATTAAAATTATAGCGTTAAAATTAACTACTAACCACAAACAAATTATGTAGTGTGAAAGACAAAGTTTATTTATTTTAAGTACCAGAAGCAATAAAAGTATTTATTTTGATATAAGCATTAATTTCTTACGGCTCCCGCATGAAGAAAATCAATAGTAATTATTCAAATAAAGAGAGATTTCAAACAACCTCTTCCTTTAAAACTTCATTTTATTCTGAAATAAAAAAAAATGGGGATTGCATTGATCACAGGAATAAATTAGGAGCCAGCGCCTTGCGTAGACAAAAAAATTTTTCTTCATGAATAAAAGATAGATATTTGCTGTTGTAGGCTTTTTTGCAGCGCATGCCGGAATGGTAGAATTTTTTCCTACTTGACAAATATCGTTATATTTTGGACACTTCACACAAGATCTTTATAAATTATAGCCTATGTGCTATTCTGATGTATAATCTATATTACTGTAAAGTTTCATTAAAATCCATTCAGTTGTTTTTGCGTGAAAGATGGACAAACATTCTCATTTATAATATATATCTGGATTATTTATAGAAAAAATATTTTTGAATTAATATAATAAAAATAATATACATCTTATATATTAATTTAATTATTTTATATATTTATAAGTCTTTAACAATAAACAAGATTTTCTCTTTTACTGCTACTTCTTACGCAAACAGTATGTCACAATTAATTGCTAAATAAACATTTTTAATCAATTTTATTATTTCAAAACCTAAGAAGGAAATTATTGTTAAAATAATGAATATGTTAGTTTTGTATAATATATTTTTTTTCATCAGATACATGTTTAAATAATGTACTAAACACAGTGGAATGAAGAACTATAAAATCAAAATAAAATATCAATGTTTTTTTCAGTAAATGTAAATATATATCTAGGCTTTTCCTCCATACTGTTTTTCTTGTAACTTACATATATATATGTGTGTGTTTAATCAAACGTTCAGGAAAAAGCAATTGTTTCAAGAGCTATCTGTAAATTTTCTTTTATTTATTACTTATAGAAAATGGATTTTACTTAATATATATATGTTTTTTAAAAGGATTATTTCTATTTGATTACTAAATTAATTATTTATCAATTAAAAAGTACATCGTCTATTATTTTGGATAAAAATACATTTTAGAGACGTTTTTAAGCTAACAATATGTAATGATTGATTAATGAAAATCTGAAATGTGTTTTATTACTTTAGATTCTTAGAAACTAACTATTATTAAAAAATGATGAAAGTTTTTTGTTTTACTCTTAGCATCAAAATCATTTTCTTTTTATTGCTTCACAATAATTTTTAACAAATGCAATATTGTTTTTTGTAAGTCATACATCGAAATTTGAAGCTATATCTTATCTGTGAAGGGGGGGGGAGAGAAGGAACAATAATTTTACACTAAAAAACCTTGTGTTATGTTTGGCTATAGAGAGGGAAAAGAAACCTGTCTTAAATCGAAAATAAGTGGAACAAATTTAAAAAAAGGGAAATTTTATGACATAATTATAGAAATCACTTATATTGCGCATGTAGAAACACACACACAGAAATGCTGGGGTCATGAGGGAAAGAGAAAGCCCATGCAGCTAGTATATAATATAATGGAATTGAATATATATTTATATACTCAATATATTACATATCCATACTGCTGTATCTGATTTTATGGATTATTAGTTAACTCTTGATTTTCATTGTGTAAATATTTTTAATCACAGCTTTATCTAAAGAATTTTAATGTTGATGGTAAACTGAAAAAGAGGAATTAATATTATAATGCATAAATTACTTTGTACATTTCTTGAACATAATTTTATGTATTTATTTCCTGTCTAATTTTTCAAATGTAAATTCACTTAAAATGTTACATTTATTTCTTAATTCAATCACAGAGATCAACAAAAATTGACCTGCATTTTCTCAAGTATTCATGATACTGGAGAAGATATACCTCAAACATTTGTATCTTCTGTTGCAAATGGGGCAAGGCCAAAGGTTAGAAAAACAGATGATTCTGTAATGCCTGCTCAAAGCTTACATGTAAGTAATATGCAAAACATTTTTATGTTGTGTATTTAATAAATTGTCATATGTACTTCATTTATTTCTCTTGTTATAGGCTGCTGCAGAGATTTTGAGAGGAAATAATGAAAAAAACATATGCAATGGCACGTCAAATTCCAAAGCAAATGAGTTAACAGACAATGAAATAAATTCTCTTATTGAAAGAGTTGGAGAAATTTTGCATGAATGTGACAGAAGATTCATTGAGGTTTGTTTTATTCTAGGTACTATATTTCTAATTAAATTGTTTTAATTTTGCATCAAAATTTTATACTTAATAAATAATAAAGCGAAGTATTCCTTAAATTCATCAAAAATTGGGCAAAACCTCAAGATAGGTGCAATGAATAAGGATTTTTAAAAATAATAATTTTTTAAAAGAATTTGTGTAATTTTTGTATGTACAATCAAGTGATATGGAAAATAACATACTAAGGAGGGGAGCTTTTGATTAAAATGAAGTTTAATACTCGTGATACTGATGAGGTTCTCTTGATTTAATAAGTTTTATTTCATTCCTCAACAAAATATATACAAGCTTGTATTGTAAATGATTATAATATTGAATGGTTTTCTTAGCTATTAATATATTTTTGAAATTGTTATAACTTCATTAGCTCAATATGTTCTTTATTTGTTTTTTTTTCAATCAAAATAAATATTTTATTCATATTTTCCGCCCTAAAAATAAAGTGTATAAATAAAAACAATTAATTTTAAGTATACAATAATGGGTTCAATTCTATGTTTTGATCAAACATTACATAACTAAAATAAAATTTAGTTATAAAATTGAATTTAATATATTTTTATGTATATACAATACTAAATATATAATATGGTATCTAGGATATTATTTTAAAAAATATTTGTTATTTAGCATATTTTTATTTGAATTATATGCATTAATGTGACATATTATAGAAAATCTTCATTCCAATAAAAATTAGCATTGTAATTGTTGGAAAAAATATATTGTATTAAATTAGATATTTTTTTTATTACTTATATTATTGAAAGGTAAGTTGTTTTTGTAATGTCACTTTTTGAGTTAACTTACATTGTTCTTATCAGTTTGTTGAATATTCAAATATTTTATTTGCTGTATTTTTTTTTTTAAGAAATGCCTTCATTACTATGATTATGATCCAGATCGAGTAATTGATGCATATGTAACTGATAATTTACCTGACCACTTAAAAGATGCTGATGAAACTTTAGAAAAGTAAGTTTAATTAAAAATCATTAATTTTTTATTTAAATTTTGGTTGTTTTTTCATATATAATTTGCAGCATATGTTTTGGTTCAAATATTTATTATGAAAAAGAAAATTTTATTTTTACATAAATATATTTATAATATGGATTTTTACTATTATGTTCTTAACTTTGTTTATGAAAGTTTGTTTATTTTAAATTATAAAAATCTCTGAATATAGTTTGTCTATTTCTCAAATATAACTATTAGGAAGATTATAACAAAGAATTTTCATCATTTGTTATTTTGTATGAAGAAAAATTGTCATCAGTTGTTGTTCAATATCTTGAAACTAATGAGATTAAAATTTCTTACAATAGTAACTCACTTATATTGTTTCTGTGAATAACTTTTCCATCTTTGTTAACTTCATATAAAACTTCAGGCTTATTTGATGATTAGTATTTGTTGAAACAATTTTATAATTTTAATTCCACCATCTTTTTGCTATTTATTTTGTTTTTATTAGAAAAATTTATTTTTCTTACGGAATAGACTGTCATTGTCATGTTTAAATATTGATAGTAAACCAGAAAATAAGTGAGACCTAGTTAATTTGTTTGCATCACATTTATTAAAATTCAAAAAAATAGTGCACATTTCTCATATTTACTTTTAAATAGCTAACATTAAGAATTATGGGGTCAAAATAATAACAAAGAACATGATGGTAGGTTGTTACAGTTCTGAATGTTTTAATGAATTGTAAAATAACAATTATTGTTTAGTTTCATAATGATATAAATTTATGTAATGAATCCATTATGTATATTATTCCCAAAGACAAGTTTAATAAAATCATATGATGAAAATATTTTTGTGTAATTGTGATGCTTTTTATTTTAATTTATGATATATCTTACGGTTAATAATTTAGCTGATTTCTATATATATTTTTTTAGTTAAATATTTTCCACTTAATTTATGGGTTTTAATCTTACAACATTATGTCATAAATAATTGTTTATTGTATGAACTATTGGGGGTGATTTTAGATTTAAGAATAAATAATTATTAGAGTAAATATTTATTTCAAAAATAATTTTCTTAAGGAATTATTAGAAACATTGAATATTTTGTCTTTTGTGGTACATTTTTCCCCATTTGCCTATTCTATTTTTAAATATAATTGTAAAAGTGATTTTAAAAATCTTTCAATTTGCTTATACATTATTTAATTTTATATTCCTTAAATAATAAATTTTGAAATGTAAACACACATTTCTACAAGGAATTTTACCATTTTAATTTAAAGAAGTATAAGGTTGAATTTATTTTAAAAATTCTGTAATTGTTCATGGCCTTATTAATCTACATTATACTTGTTATTAAGTATCTGTTTTGCTATGTATTTAATAATTATTTTCATATATATTCATATACCTGTATTTTTCAAAAGGGAATTTAAGTTTGAGAAGGATGCAAGCATACATTCAATTTTACATGACAGAAAGTGTATTTTTGACAATGACGAATTTGATGTTTTCCGAAGAGATGACATAAATCTTGAAAATGTGCACTTTGGGAAAAAGTAAAGTTCTATGTATTTTTGTTATTGTTTGATTAGTTAAAAAGAAAAATAAGTTTCATTCAAAATTACTGAGGTTTATCAAGTATGATTTTTTTTTTCATTTTCAGTATTAGATAATGATGTTGAATACCAAAATATTGATAAATTTATTTTTAATTTTGAAAATCAGAGAATATTGTAAAAATTATTACGGAAAGTAAATTCTCTTTAAAATTAATGAAGGAAATTAAAGGAATGATATTCTGTTTGAAGTGAAAAAGGCACCATGTTAATTTATTTATCTTAGTATATTTGTGATGAAGCAGATTTAAGATATGTTTTAATATTGTTAATTGAATGCTGGTAATTTTGAGTGATTAGAAATGCTTTTCCCTTAAAATTAATTATATGCTTAATTTTCTTCCACTTTGCCTTTCATTCTGTTTAAATGCCAAAATACTTTTTATTATATTGTGCTGTTACTTATATAATTTATTTTTGTCATGGTAATTTCTAATGAAATATGCTGTTGAGGATGATTTACTAAATGCTAAGTACAGTTATTTCTTCATTTATGTGTGAAATTGGTTCTTGGAAACAATGGTAAAAGGGAACCATGGAAAGCCATTTAAAAAAAAACTGATCTGTTCTGAGTGGATTTAATTTTTACTGAGATGAAAAACAAGAGGTTATTTAATAATTTAACTGGCATCATTAAGCATACCTTTAAATCTGTCAAATAATCTTCCAATTTTTTTACGGCTATTAGTGTTGATGGCATGAAATCCTATTACTCTTGTAGTGTCTAATATGCAACTTCAAGATTAAATTTACATATTAAAAAGTAAATAACTGGAGAATTTTTAAATTTTTAATTTAATACATTTGTAGTTAGATTTGCATACTTCCATTCCACAGGTCCGGGGCTCAAACCCCTGCCTGGTCAAGGTTGATTCAGCCTTTCATCCCTTCAGTGAGTCAATAAATGAGTACCAAGCTTTTGCTTAAGAACTAAACACTGGGGGGTTTCGTTTCAGACTGTCCACCTGATTGGAACATCTGCTCGGGCACAATAGGCCTTGGCCCTCTATGGCCTCTTGTGCCACTGAGTTTAGTTTTGTAATATTTGAGCTCTGTTAGCTCAAATGTGTTGTAAAATGTTGATACTCATTTTAGAAATTACCACATCAGTACTGAAATAAATACCAAATTTCTTGCTGTGATTCATATGTAAAGGCTTCTTGAGAAGGCCAAGGCCCACCCTGGCCTGTCGAGCCACTGAGGAAGGAAGGATTCATATGTTTTTCATAACCTTTTCATAGTGGGGGAAGGATAACTGTTCAAAAAAATGTTCTTTTTTTAATAGGGAGTAATTTATTTTTTTAAAAAAAAAATTGTTTACATAAAACTTGATTTTTGTAATCTTTTAATTGAAAGGAATGATGTACTGAAGTAAGTAATTTAAGATGCAATTATTTGTTGCCCCCATCATCAGATTAAAGTCATATCTTGACCTTTATAGAAAATGCTTGTATATGACTGATTTTGGAGTAAATTTTTAGATGTGGTTTTCTAGACAGAACAATGTTATTTTTTTAAATTCAATTAAGCTTCATAATGCATCAAATAAAGCTTTTTTTTATTGCTTGATTAAAATATTGATATGAATGCACATTCTCAGTAAAGTTATTTGCTTTAATTTTAAGATTTATTGAGAAATAAAAAAATATAACTTTTTCTACTTATGTTATTTAACATTTATGGTTTTTCATTTTCATTTATAAACATTTCTAGAAATATTACAATCTTTGCTATTTCACATATAGCTTAAAAAATTATTGTGCTGTACATATTTAATTGTAGTTCGTATTTTTTTGGAACTTCTTTGTATAATCTTTTAACACTAACCAATATTATCTGGACTGAGGAAGACAAGTTTATTTTTTAAAAATTTTTTACACTAATAGGACTTTATTTGTAGGATATATGGGCATTATTTTCAAAATAGTTTATACTAGTTGAGAAAGTTTCTAATTATAAATACAAACTCATTAAAAAAAAAGAGAAATTATCAAAATATTTATGTGTTGTGTTGTTTTGTGAAGCTGCATACTCTTGGAATAAAATGTGGATAATAGAGAAAAATTGTAATTGAATTTGAAGCAATTAGTGGCCTTCAGTCTATCAGTACATAATATTCGTCATCCAAAATTTATCATTTGCATTTTAGCAATGTCAAAAAGAATTTTGTGGAATATTCAGTTTTGGATTCAAATAGCTTAGTTGGGGACTTGGGACAAATTGAAAGAACAAAGATATGTGTATTTTCCATATTTGTTTGTTTTATTTGTTTTTGTATCTTCTAGTGAAAGTAATAAACCAAGTATATTTGAGATTCAAACTTTAAGATTGAGTTCAAAGCTTCTCAATATGTTGCATAGCTTTTAAGAGACTCACATTTGACTTTGGGAAAAGTATGTTTAAAAAAAATTCATTTTGCTATTTAGAAACTTCAGAAAAATGTTTGAGTCTTAAAACATACCTGTCAACAAACAAAAATTTTACTACTCTGCTTTGTTCTAAATAAATTAACATTTTAATGTTTCTGGATTTATCATTTGATTATAATTATGTGATTTAAAATAAAATTTTACATTTTATATGCAGTTTATTTTTTGCATGATTGGTCAATATTTATAAGTGTGTATAATTAGATATTTAGATCCCTCACCATGTTTATTTTATAGAAATATTAAAGCAAGTAAGAATAAGTCATTTAAATGAATTACTAATCTGTAAAGCTTTAACAATATTTTTTTAAAAATGAATTTTAAATAATGTTGGACTTCATTCATTTGATTCTCTTTTTTAAATTCTAGTTCTCACATTATATAAAAATGATGACTTATTTTCTTATTTATGTAATCAGATTTCTATAAAAATCTATGCTAAATTTAATGTAACTATTAAAATTAGTAATAATACTCTTAAAAGCCAATTAAATTATGTTTAATTTTAATTTTCAAACAAAATAAATTCAAGAAATGTGTTACAAATTGAATACTTTGTCTAAAATATACTTCATATATTTAATTTTCTGCATCAAATATATCTATATGTATCTTAACTATAGTTGTATTGTTGCATTTATATAAAAAAAATTCTTATCTGTATTTCATCCTTTCAATCTTTAGAAATAAAACTCCTAAGTATGAAACTTTGAAGGATGATAAAGAATTTGAATTGCTTAAAAAATATACATTAGCCCGTGGATCTGAAGAAACACCATATGTTGAAGAAGCAAACTTATATGAAGATGAATATGATGATACATATGATTCAGCAATGGTTGGATTGAAAGAACCTGTACCAGAAGGGGAACCAGATATAGATGCCCCAGAAGACAAAAAAAGTGAAGAAGTATGTATCTTTAGTACTCAAAATTATTATACTCTCTCTCTCTCTATATATATATATGTATATATATATTCAGTCTCAATTACATTACATGCATGTTGATCTTTAGAATCATTATAACATTCTGATTTCAAATTTGTTAGAAATCTTAAATGATTGAAAGGTATAAAAATTATAATTAAGAGAAAAAAAACTCATCCATCATGACATGTATTCAGAATATTTTTTATTTAAGTTTAACTGTTATGACTACTCCGAACTTTATTTGCATAATTCCAAATATGATCTCAATTCACATTCTGAAACCTGTGTTTGTAAAATATGAATTTTTTAATTTAGTCCCAAGATTCTTCTGGACCTACAAGAGATCGTTCAAAAGACTTTTGTGAAAACCCTGAAGTTCTTCGAGAGAAAGCTCAACAAAGGAGAGAATCGAAAATGGCAGCAAGAGGAGCAAGAAGAGGACGAGGTGAGATTTTTCAGAAGTGCATGTTTTTTCAACGGAATATCTTAAAATTGATATATTGTTTGCAAATGCACAATCATTTTTTGAAAAATTTCATTGGACTGTGGATTAAATTTACTTATCTATTTGACAATTTTTTGACTGTTATGATTTTAAGTTGAATTATTTTTAAAGTATTCTAGTTTTACAACATTCCTATTAATATTGCTTACATAATGAATGTTTTATAATGGTTAATTATATTAAATGTTTCAAAAGATGCTATTTGCAAAAAAAATTGTAATTTCTGTTTTTAATGTATCACATTTCACTATCTTTTTATGAGCTTCTGAGAAAATTAAAAGTAAGTGGATAAATATTTTTTATTTACAAATAATAAGCATTAAATTTTTAAAAAGAAATTGTTTAGTGTGTTTCAAAATCTTATTCACAAATTTATCAAGCTTTATTTTGAAATGCCTGTATTAGTCCATATTATATTTATATGCTCTTAAAATAGTTTTGTTATCAATGCTTTTTTTGTGTGCATTTTTTAATATTAATATCTTTTAATTACATTTTACTGGGTGTACAAGTAAGTCTTAATGATTTACAAGAAAGTGTATTATTAGTATTAAATCACATCACACCATAATCCAGGGATGGCGAACCAATGGCACGCGACAGAATATTTTGGGCACACCATTAGCTTAAAATAGGCGCATTTTAGCTTAAAATAATTAAGTTTACTATGAAGTATTATGAGCAAACACAAGTGATCCGTCGCGACGCCGACAAGTCGGGGAGCAGACTCGTTTGTTATGTCTTGCGTAAATACTTCATGTATTATAAATTGCTTATGATGCAAAGTTTATCTACTCATAGTGTGTGTATGTAACTATTTCTAAATATATTCAAGTTGTTTAAAAACATATTCTAACGTTTACATTAGCTTGTATACATCTAATTTATTAATGTGATCTAATTCTTGACTTGTAAGTCTAATTGGTAAAATAACTCTCACTGCTTTATTTTTAAAAATTTTAATGACCTGAGACAAAAGCGAAAGAGCAGACACTACAGAAATCTCGTACAAGCACTCAATTTCCTAAAAACAAATAAATCTGCCCATGAGCCCGCAGTCGTGCGCAGTCAGTAAAAAGGTTTTGGGAGGGGGAGGAATCAAGCAAGAGCACATAGAATAGTCAATTTCATCAACACAACTGTACATTTAAAGTTTTGTGTTAAATTTACGATTTTTAACTGCCATTTAACATGGCTAGTTCAACAAAAAGTGCAAGATAGTAAGTGTAGCAGAGAATTTCAAACTTGGTGGGCTGAGAAATATGACATGATCAATAAAGGCGATAAAGTGGTGTGTGTTTTATGTTTTGGAACAGCAGTATGCAGAACATTGTCTGTAAAACGGCATTTTGAAACAGATCACAAATCCTTTTGTGAAAAAAGTGAACTAGAGCAAAAAGAATTAATTGCAAGTGCAATAAAAGACAAAAATAAACAGTCGACGTATATGTTTAAATTTATAAGCAAAAATTATCAAAACAAGTGCAGCAAGTTACTCGGCTGCAAATGCCATTGCTCTGCATGGTAAACCTTTTCAAGAGGGAGAGTTTTTGAAGGAAGCTTGGTTGGCATGTGTGCCTTCACTTTTTGATGATTTTCATAATAAAGATAAGATAATTTTCAGCGCATCAAAGATGTTCCTCTATCTAGAAACATAATGAAAGATAGAATCTTGAAATTGGCAGAAAATGTTACAGATCAACAAAAAAATGACATTAACTCCGCTCCTTTTATATCGCTATGTCTTGATGAAAGTATTAACATTACTAAATCGACACGTTTAGCTGTCTTTGCTCGATATTGTGTAGGAAACATCATTAAGGAAGAATTAATTGCGATAACATCGTTGTTAACAAACTACAAAGGGCACAGATATTTGTAGGTCAGTAAGAAATTCGCTTGCTGAGAAAGAAATTGATTTGAAAAAAATTGTTTCAGTAACCACTGATGGTGCTCCAAATATGGTAGGCAAAAAAAATGGTTTCATTTCTTTATTTAAAACAGACATAGGACATTAGATTCTTGAATGCCACTGCATTATTCACCAACAAGCCTTATGTGCAAAGAGTGGTTTAACATCTCTTGATAATGTAATAACTTTAGTCACAAAAATAGTCAACCTCATATCGTCACAGGCTTTAAATAAAGGAAAGTTTGATGAAGTCAATTCGGTGTATAATGGCTTAATAATGTATAACAATGTTCACTGGTTGAACCGCGGGAACGTACTTCAAAAATTTGTTGATTGCTTGGAAGAAATCAGACTGTTTCTACAAAATGAGAGCAAAATTGAACAATACCCGCAGTTGATGGATATTATGTGGCTTTTAAAATTGATGTTTTTTACAGACATATGCCAACACATTTCAATGAACTGAACATAAAGCTTCAAGGCCCAAATAAAACAGTTATCGTCATGATGGATCTCATTCGCGCTTTTGAAGCTAAGCTATATGTTTTCAGAAATGATATTATTATAAAAAACTACAAGTACTTCCCAAACTTGAAAAAAAAATATCAAAGATTTAGATGCCCAAGAGAAACGAAATGAAGAAAAAGTTATTGATGACTTTATTTCCATAATGGATTCTTTAATGAAAGAATTTTCAGTGAGATTTTTTCAGTTCAAGGAATTATCAGAAACATTCAAATTTATTATGTACCCTGATGTGATTTCGTTTGATAAACTGAACTTGTCTCAGTTCGATTGGTTGGAAATTGAAGAACTTGAAATGCAAATGATTGATTTCAAGTCTAGTTCAATATGGATTCAAAAGTTTATTGAAACAAGGAAAAAGTTGCAGTTGATTGAAGCGGAAAGATTGACTAGCAATATAAGTAAAAATACCAGTAACGAAATTTTGGAAACATGGAATTCGATTTCAGACGCATTTAACTGTTTGAAGAAGTTGGCGTATGCTATTTTAACCATATTTTCATCTACCTATGCCTGCGAGTCATTATTTTCAGAGATAAATAACATCAAAGACTCGCTTAGAAACCGTTTAGCAGACGACTCTAATTCAGCATGCATTTTACTAAAAGTAACATCTTATAATCCTGATATAAGTTATTTGTCTTCTAATCTACAACAGCAGAAATCACACTAATGTTATTTTAATTTAAATTACATTTACTACTATACAGTGCAAAATGTATTTTTTGTATTAAATAAAGAATTTTTATTTGTTCGTATTTAGTTTTATTAGTTCTTCAATAATCACAAGTCAAAATTATTTGATGGCACGGCTATAACTCATTAAACGTTTTTTTTTAGAAAAAATGGGGCGTTGACCCAAAAAGGTTCGCCACCCCTGCCATAATCTAATCTCCTTTGGGTTAAAGGATCATCAGTATTCCTTAATTTTCAGTACATCTCGAAGTGTAAACAGCATAGTTGTTTTGAACTGCAAGTATGTGAACTATAGACCAATAAAATACAATTTACAGGAGGCATTATTTTTTTGTTTCCATTTGATTCCATTTCCAGTGCAGATGAAAGTCATCAATTGGCATATGTAGTTACCTGCCGAAGAAAAGTTACACAATTTGCTTCCCAGTGCGACTGTTTTTCACACAAGTTCACATAGTTTTGTGGTGAAAAGAAAGAAGAAAATAAAAGGCATAAATAAGTAAATTCTTCACAAACATTGACAAGGTCATTTTATTAACTGGTAGAAGTGCAATGCAAAGAATCATTCATCAGAAAGGTGAATATATATGCCAAGGCAGTTTACACTCTGACTGAGTGAAGCCTATGTATACATTCATGGTAGTTAAGTGGTTAATAAGGACCATACTCTTTTGATTTCATTTTGTGAGTACTGGTTTAAACAATTTTTAAAGTGGTTATTTTGCCCTGGAGGATAAGAAATGTGAAGGAAAGGCAAGAATGATTCAAGAGGCTTAATTGATGGCATTGAATGAAGACTCATGTCAAATATAAAAAGAATTTACAGAACCTTTGAAAATGGCACAAAAAGGAATTTCATAATCATCATTGCACACTTTTATACTTTGCAGGTACAATATATGCTTTTACACTTAAAACATTTATTTGTTTGGATTTCCAGAAATTCTATCATCTTTTGACAATATTCTCTCACAATTCTTACTTATCAATTCATATTCACAACAACTAGAAAATAAGATGAAGACAAAAACGATAGAACTCAAAGCTACTAAGTCTTAAAAAAATAAATGATGTTGGTTCTTCCTCCTGCATATTGTATTTTTGTCATGGTTTGTTACTGTTTCTTAGTCATGATTTCATTAAGTGAAGTATTTTTAATTTTCACCTTCTTTTTATTCTTTTCCTTCTTTCTAAAATTGTACATTCTAATCATTGTATACATGTTTATATTCTTAACAATTCACATGTCTAAACAATTTGTTTTGTTTACCACAATGTCTAAGTGTCAAGATGTACTTTCAAACATGTAAAAAATTTTATGAAAAAAAAAGCATTTTATTGTAAAGCTTCATTTCCAAAGGAGAAAAAATATGCATTTTGGAATGCATGTCAAACTTACATATGCATTACTCATGACAACTGATATGATATCATCTGTCATGCAAAACGCATTACAAATAAGAAATCAAATAGCAATAGCTGGAAATTGGATTTTTATTTTATTTTTTGTTTAAGGATGAGACATTCAATCTTTTGTTATAAGAGCTGGTTAATCTTTTCTTTTAGTCTGAAATTGCCAAGTAGTACAGATATAGAAAGATTGAAACATGTACTGTGATTAGTGAGCTAGCTTGTAGTTGGAAAAAGTATATGATTAAATGTATAAAGCAAGACCCTTTTCCTGAAGCATTTGATGGCAGTAATGACACAAACTAAATTATATCCCATTGTGGTTATTTCTATCCTGAAAAATATTTAATTCAGAGTGGCCTTTTTGTGATTTCACTGAAGAAAATAATTACTAACTTATTATGGATAAATTTTTAAAAAATATGTTGCATTCTTTGAACATTTAGTTTCATTTATTACAGATAATGCTACTGTAATGCATTGGAGAAAATGGAGTTGTTACCTTTTCAAAGAAAAAAATAACTCAGTTATGGGCTGCTCGGATATTCAATACATTTTGCATCAGAAAAAAAATGCTGCTTTATCATTAAAAGTTGATGAGAGGTTCATAGTTTATATTCTATTGTCTAAAAAGCTTACACACAACATAGAAATCTGAAAAATTTCAAATGTATTTGATGATGGTTTGGTGGCTTAGTCATAGTCTTGAAGGCAACTTCTAATTTGGTTGTTAACTTCTGTACATGTTATAATTTATACTTATATATATTTACAGTGGTGGCAAAGTCTTGAACACACTCATTTTTTTGCGTAATTTTTGTGTTTGACTTCATTTTTCGTTATGAAATTATCGCACTATCTGAAATATTGTATTTGATTTTAATGTATTTTTGCATGCTGATTTCAAATCTGTTTGTAGATTTCATCTAAAGTAAATAGTTTCATTGGTATGTTGAAAATACCTTGACAAGAAAGTACAAGGTCACTGTAAGAATGAGTGAGTGTGTTTTCCACCAATGAAATGCTCCGTTATTTCAACCAATCAGAGAGCAGTAGCGATAAAGGGTTGAAAGAAAAAGGTGAAACGGGTTTATTGTATTGAATGCAGTTGTGTGCTTGTGGAAAATAGTGTATTGAAAGCAATTTGAAATGCGTTTGTGGATAATATTGGAATTATGGCTAAATTTTCATATCTGTCTGAGAATAAAAGGTACAAAATAATACATTTGAAGGAAGAAGGTTATTTTATGCGCCAAATTGATGCTAAAGTACCATGTGGCCTTTCTACTGTTGTGAGAACTTTGAAAAAATTTTCTGAAACAAATTTTATTGTGGACAGGGGGTGATCAGGACGACCAAGAAAAACATCTTTACGTGAATACAGGTTATTGCATAGAATTTCACTTTCAAACAGAAAGCTTAATTCCATGCAAATTTTAAAACAATGGACTTTGACATCAAATGTGAGTGTGTGCCTAAGAACTGTTAGAGGAAGACTGCTGGAAATTGAGTTACAAGGCTGTAAAGCACGCCCAAAACCATTACTGACTTAATTTCAATGCAAGAGGCAATTGACGTGGGCAAGGGAACATTCATTATGGACTATTAAAGACTGGGAAAAGGTAATATTTAGTGACGAGAGTCAGTTTTGATTTTCTGGCAACCAAAGTAGTGCCTATGTAAGACGATGCACTCATGAGGAATTCAGCCCTCAGTGTCTGAAGTCCACAGTAAAGTACCCGACAAAAGTGATGGTATAGGGTTGCATGTCTTCTCATGGTGTTGGAAGACTTCACATCGTTAGGGGAACATTGAAAGCCATGGATTACATTGAAATACTACAAAATAAATTGCTACCAACTGTGAGAGATCTTTTTGGGAATCAGTCATGGATTTTTCAGGACGATAGCGCCCCTTGTCATCATGCAAAGGTAGTCCAGAAATGGTTGAAAGACCATACTGTGAATAGAATGAACTGGCCAGGACAGTCTTCCAACCTTAATCCGATAGAGAACTTATGGTTTAAAATTGGTTATGAAATTTCAAAGAAAAAACCTTCAAACAAACGTGAATTAATTGAAGCTTTAATATTTTCCTTCAACCATATTGTCACGAAAGATCTTCTTTTGAAATTGGTGCATTCCATGCCAAAAAGATGTAGAGACATAATTAAAGCAAACGGCTGGCCCATAAAATATTGATTTTCTGACATGTGACAACCATGTAATTTTCAAAATGCTTATATATTAAATATACTGTATTTGTCAATTTTCGTGTTATTTTTCTTTGCATATTATGTTATTATATATTGTTTTATTCTGCACATATTTCACATTCTTGTGTTCAGGCAGCTTTATTACAAAAAATATTTTAATCATTAAGAAACTAGTAGTAGATTTGAAATCAGCATAATAAATACATTAAAATCAATAACAATATTTAAGATAGTGCAATAATTTCACAACGAAAAATGTAGTCAAACACAAAAATTACGCTAAAAAATGAGTGTGTTCAGGACTTTTTGCCACCACTGTGTGTATATATATATATATATAATCAAAAAGTTGAGTTATTCTGATGTATTTTTTATAAAAACATCTTTATTGTACAGTCATTATGTTCTTGTATATAACTATATACATACCTTTAAATTTATAATAGCTATACACATGCCTATTTTTATGTGTTTTTATAAATCGATACAGAAGTAGAGCTACTGAGCAATTTTATAAAGATATCTTTATTGTGAAATTTTCTTGAAGATGTTTGTAAATTATCTGACTTTTAAAATGTAAATACAACTATGTTTAGTCTTTATTCTAAAAGCTTCCATGAAATGTTGATATGTTATTTTACACTTCATCATTTTCAAAAAGTGGCAAGTATGCATTATGCTTCAAATCAATGGAAGTGGTCAAAAAGTAAGAAAATTTAGTGCCATTCAATTTAAACTCAATAGGTGTGAAAAGATTTTTCACTTGTGAACAGCTGCTCCAAAGTCATAAATGGAAGGGGTTTTAACATCAAATTGTTGCTGGTGATTAGGTGGATTCATTATCCAAAGAGTAAAAATTCAGTGGTAAGCCCAGCTATGTATCATTATGAGCTGTAATCCATAATCCATTCAGATGGATTAAGGATTACAGCTCATGCTCTGTGTATGGAGGAATCAGTTCACTGTAGTACACTATAAGCTGCTAAAACTAAATGAAACCATCATGAAGGATAACTTTCAACAATGATTGATGCATTTGTGTACATCATTAATGGAAAAATGACAGGAATGTGAGTAGAAGCAACAAAGGGTTTCACAGCATTATAAAGCTGGACTATATGTTAATGTACCTGTAAAATTACTTGGAAACACTAAAATAAGGTATCCCACCCTTCCTGCCACATTCTTTAAAAATTGCTCCTTCTAATTTTTGCTTGCTTCAATCAATGGCTCATGGACTCTGTCTGAGTAGGACTTCCATTCTTATGCTAAAAATTGGTTGATTCTTGAATTGCCTATAAAGACCAATTGTTCTTTTGAGGTATAATTTGTCTGCTTACAGAATAGTGGGAAAATGTAATGGCTAGCAATGGGCAATATTTGAATTATTAATTTGTTGGTGTTGTACAATAAGATCTCATTTTTTACAAAAAATTCTAAAATTTACATGTTTACACCTGATATAAAAAAAATTATTCTATCTTGTGATGTTTTTTATGTTAGTATTTTTGTATATTCTTTTGTTTTAACTTAAATGCAGTGAAAATAGTATTGTATTTTTTAGGTGGAATATCATCTGATTCAACTCAAAATAGGTTACATAAAGACCGTAACAAAGCTCGTGTTGCAAATCATAATCGGCGACAACAATCTGATTATAAAGCATCTAGGGGCATGATAAATCCACATTGAAAGGTATTTAGATTTCAGTGTCTTATTAAAAAATGTATGTATTTATTTAGTAGATATAAATTATTTTTATTATCTTAAATGCTTAATATGCATAATTCAAGTAAAAGTTTATTAGTCAGTCAAAAACAAATTTCTAAATAATTTAGAAAATTATTTATAGATATTTGATGAACCCTATTTCAGAATCAACTTACAAACAATTATCAAATTATTTTCCAAAGGGAGATAATCCCCATACATAAATTGTGGGAGAAGTCAACCTCGGAACTTATGGGGGTCAAGGAGTGGAAGAAACCAATACAGTTATCACACAAAATCTCTTGATTTCAGCAGGACTCAAGGAGTGACTTGGGACCAATGGCTGAATGATAATTTAAGCTTTGTCCAATGAAGATCATTTTTCATCAAGTGTCTTTTTTTTTTTTTTTTTTTTTTTGGAAGGTATGCCTTAATCGACTTTCCTAGTGAGAGGAAAACGGAAAACCATTAACACTAAAGAATTCTTAAGTTTCATCTTCAGACATCTGCAACACACAAACTGAGCAAAAGTCCAGATTATTTTTCAAGGTAAATTTTTCTTGGCAGGTATCTGTATAGATACCACTACTGTATGGTCAGATATTTTATTGTTGTCAGTATAAGTCTTCAATGCATTATTGGAGATGTCAATGACCTCCAATGAAAATTGTCTAAGTTGGATGAGGGCAATTTTTCTTAATGACAAAGATTTTAGGCTGAAGTGGAGTGAGTGAATGTTAACATCGAAGTATTCAGCTACTCAAGGGCTTTTGGCAACGGACCTCATAATTTTGAACAATGGTCGAGAGATGATGACGACACCTGAGCTGGCAAACCCTCTCCTAACTTCCACACCACACCAATGAAAGGACATTTAAGGCTCTACATATTTAACGGGCATCAGCACTCTCTGCTTGACTTGTTTTCAGTGGTTCCAAGCTCAATCTCAAGAGAAGCCAACCACGAGTCCATTACCTTGACCACAAGGCTACCACAGCCTAAAGTGGAAGTGCACCCTAAAAGAGTCCCTTCAAAGGATTCAAGCTGCTTTGTTATGAATAGAGCTTTACATTATCAATAAAAAAGTCTCAAGATGACTTAAGAGGATGTTTTTCTTTGTTCATCTATTTCTCCTGTTATTTAAATTCATAGGAATTATTTGTATTGTGTTGATGATTAAAACTACAAAGTTTGTTACAGTATTTAACCTGTCTGGTTTATCTTCCGTATTGAAAAGTTTGTAAATCTTCCTCAAAAAGAACAACTTCTAAAGGGAAACTGTGCTTCAACCCAGTAATGATATGGACAGCACTCAGTTGGACTTGCTCGGATTTCATCAGGTTGGAAACAATAATACTACAACAAATTGGAGAGAGAGGCATCAATTTGAGAATATTGGCCAAATGAGCATCAAATAAGTAGTTTTAAGAGTAACTGCATCAGGTGTCTAATTTCTACTGGTGATATATTTAAGGATGTTGAAGCATTTCCTACTTTTCAAAACAAGATATTCGATTTGCTTGTAAATTCAATGTCTAAAATAAAACTTGGGTGTTTCTCATCCTGACTGTCTAGTCTTCGCTTAGACTGGTATTTATACAGGTGCTTGTTTGTAGTAAAAAAGGGAGCCTATTGATCTAGAGAGGTTAAAATGAAGTTTTATCTCTGCTCCAAAGTTTAACAAAACTGTTAGAGAATCATTCAGTTTATCTTCAAATATGTATGTACATTATCATGACCAATAGTTCAATGTGCCAAACTTCACACATCTGAGTCATTCGATTTTTGTATCGCATAACCACACACACAAAAACTTTTCTTTATATTTAAAAAAATTAACTATATATTAATACATCATTGCTGAAAGATTTTAACTAAGTAAAGAATTGCAAATTTATTTTTTAAACAAAGATTCTGATGCTGAGAGAACATAGAAAAATGTCAAAGAAAAAAAAACTCTTGATTTATACAAAGAAATTCTTAAGAATATTTTTCAAATAATGAGCACCAATTTCATTCCATCCAAAATTAAATTAACTATGATTAGCCAACATTTCAATTAGTGTGGTAGTACCTTTGATAACTTCTTTTAGTCATTCGGATAGTGAAATTTCACCTGCATATCCGTAGAAAAAGCCTTTTGACCAATAGGTAAATTACACTGGTGTGCAAAAATTAAGGACGAAGTCAAAAAATTAGCATATCAGCTGAACGAAGAGGCAGAGCGGACAGAAAGACCAATCAGGAGATTAAGTAAGGTGATGTACGGTAGAACATGCACAGATATGCAGGTAGACGTAATGGGGGAGTGTCTGAGTAGTATAAAGCATGTTGTCGGTGTAAGATCAGTATTTCTGGCAAAGAGATTGCACGCCGTATAGCAGTTAAAATCACACCGAGTTGCTGCCTCAGCGAGAAATGGCGAATAATCAATCTGTTAGACGACATCTGGATGCTTTTACCCGAGGTCGAATCATTGGGAAGTTGGAGGAAGGCCGCAGTGTGACAAGTGTGGCTGCAGAGTTCGGAATTGCTCACAGCATCGTTTCACGACTTTGGAGACAATTTCAAACTACAGGAACAGCTATCCGCGGGGGTTCAGTAGTGGTAGTCCACGAGGAACCACACCCGCAGATGACCGGTACATTGTCTTACAGGCCAGAAGAAACAGGCGGCAGACAGCGGGAGAAATCGCTAGACACACGACACATGCGACCTAACGACCGATATCGCGTTTTACCGTGGCCAGAAGACTGCACGGTGGTGGTCTGTTTGCACGACGCCCTGTACGGTGTGTACCTTTAACGCCTGCCCATCGGAGAAGGCGTTCTCTGGGGTGCCGGGAACACCGGAATTGGAGAGACAATGAATGGGGACGAGTACTCTTTACAGATGAGAGCAGATTCAGTTTGAGTAGCGATTCTCATCGCATACTCATCTGGAGAGAGCGGGGAAGCTGCAATCATCCCTCGAACATCATTGAAAGAGACAGATATGGAGGTCGCGGTGTTCTCGTTTGCGGAGGCATCATGCTTGGTAGTCGTACAGACCTTCACATCTTCGACGCAGGTTCAGTCAACGGGACCCGTTATTGTAGCGAGATTCTTCTTCCATATGTGCGTCTTTTTAGGCGCTATGGGTCTGCAGTTCCTTTTCATGGACGACAATGCACCATGTCATTGCACAGTAGCTGCCGTACAGCTCTTAGAGAGTGAGGATATTGAACGTATGGATTGGCCGGCACGATCTCCGGATCTCAATCCCATCGAGCATGTATGGGATTTTCTAGGCAGACGCTTGACAGCTCGTACCTTACCACCAGTAACGATTCGGGAGCTTCGATTGGCGCTGCAAGACGAATGGGCAGCAATGCCTCAACAACTCATTGACACCCTCATTCTCAGCATGGGCAGACGCTGTGAAACCTGCCTAGCAGTCAGGGGAGATCATATCCCCTACTAAAGACCGGATGTTTCTTGCTGGACACCCATCACAGGGATGTTTCGGCCTTCAGCCGCATTGCGCTCCATGCTACTTTTTCAATCAAGCTTCTTTTTATCCCTCTGATTTCTCTTTTAGTAAGTGTTGCTTACATTACACATGTCCTTACGTATTGGGGATCTTACGGTATTAAATGTGTTGATTTGGAAAGCTTTTGTACAAAGTTATATTGAAAAAACCGTCTCGTCCTTAATTTTTGCACACCAATGTATTTGAAGAATTGGTGCCAAAGTTTATGTACATAATAACTAATCATAAATTTAATTTTCTTGAATTGTTATTTCTTAATAATTACCAGTTCAATCTTAAATGAAATATTTGATTATTACATTAATCAAGCTACAGATTGTTCTTTTTTTTTTTAATGAACTTTGTACCCATTCACTAACACTCTTTAATGGAATTATCTTTTAATCTTGGAAATATATTACTACATTCTCTTTTTTCAAAGATGGAAAATGATTTTACACAAAAAGTACTAAAAATGAATTAAGACCTTATGAAATAGCATGCATGAGAAAGTTTTTTTCATTATTGGTTGTGGTATTTCAGCATTTAGCATTGGTTTTTTATTTAATGCTAATGATCATTAGCTAATATATAAGTACTAAAAGGAGAATTCTTACTTGTTATGCTCTGAAGAAAAGTAAAGGTTTATTTTTAAGTTGTGGGGTTGTTATGAAAGTTATCAATGTTTGAGTTCCTTTTTTTATTTGTTTAAATATCGTTATTTTTTTTTATTTGTAAGGAAGACTTAGTTTTCTTTCTGTGTGGTGAATATTAATTTTTTTAAGGTAAATTGAAATGGTAAGAGCATTTAAGTGTCGAAAAATTATGAAACCAATCCCCCTTTGCCTCGTAAGCTTTTATTCTGTTTTGCTTACTTTTAGTTTGCATAGTTTTTTTAACATATATTTACTGTGTAAATCAAGAAATTGGCGTATGTGATAATTTTTTTATAATATGGATTTTAACAAAATTACAAATTACATAAATAAGTGAAATAGAAGGGAAAAAGGGTCCAGCTAATGCATGATAAACATTTAATTGTTTAAACATTGGCAGCATAATGCTTAAAATTTTAGGAAAAACTAGATTTTTAATTAGTTTGCCAGGCACAGTTCATGTGGTAAAATAAGTGTTTCTTTAATGCTAAGGAAATACATATTAAATAGAAAAAATGCTCTTTTTTTTAGAAAGCCTACTTTAAAAAAATAGTTCCTTCAATTTTATTTTTAGCCCTGAGTATTTTGAATTAATACATAAAACAAACTATCATTTTTATGTATGTTTTGTTAAAAATATGATTATATATGTGATCAATACAATTAGGTATAAATTCCTAGAAATTAAGCCTAACAGCATTTATTTTACTTGTCATATATTAAGGTTATTTTTGTACCTTTTATATAAAAAAAACCTTTCTCTTTTTGAGGGAACATTAGTAATATTTATAAAGCTTTATTTAAGTTTTATTTTTGTTTGTATATACATGTGTATATATATATTTGTCTTATATATATTTTGTCTGTTTTTAGGGGGTAAAAAGTACAGGAGGTTTCTTTTGCATAAGAGTGGCCTTCTTGCTTACCATATACAACTGTGATTATTAGACTGTAAGAAGTTCCAACTCATTTGCTATTTTAAAGAATCAGAGACATTTTTGATGAAGAGCTTTCTTTTTTTGAGAAGCCGTTATTTATATTTTTATAAATTTATTTGTAAATTACTGTATTAAAGTCTGACCAAAATAAAAACATCTCTGAAACTATTTGAACTTAACAAAAATTAAGTGTATTCATTGAATTGTTTGTCAATATTATGCTTTTACTTTAAAAATTGCATTTAAATTATAGACTATTACTTATGCATGTAGAAACCCTTTTTTTAAGAGTTTTATATTTTAATATATACATGAAGTGCCACTGAATTAAGGATAGCAAGGGCTATGCAAATTGTGTAGCACTGTGCATCACTTATGTGCAAGTGAGGGTGCTGTGGTAACTGCATGTATAGCTCATACTGTGGTTGTTCTGAAGTAGTTGGAATTGCCAATATGGGTAAACTGCTTGGTTTTGATGCCTCCGATTGCGTGCAAATCGTATGTGTGCGATGTATGAAACATTCAATTTCCAAAATCATCTGACAGTTAGGATTTTCAAGGTCAACACTGTCAAGAGTATACCAAGAAGATATCTATGGTGGGAAAAAAACTAGCAATTGGGCAAACTGCAAAGAACAATGTACCTTGACAGTGCATGGTGAGAGACAGCTGAGGCATATTTTACGTAGCCAGCGAAGTCAAACATTAGCTCAAGTTGAGTGATGGTGTTAGTCATACAGTCAATAAATGGACTGTGCAACGCTCGCTTCATCGTAAGGCTTTTGGGAGCCATCGACCTACGAGAGTATCATTGCTCAATGCTCGCCATCAAGCTGCACATCTTGCCTGGCAAGAGAGCACAGAGACAAGTGTAGAGGACTTGAAATGAGTAGCATGGAGTGATGAGTCTCGTTTTCGACTACTTAACCCTGACGGGAGGCTGAGAATATGGCATCAGGCTCATGAAACCATAGATCCTGCATGCCAGGTTGGAACTGTATAAGGGCATGGTGGCTCAATCATGGTCTGGGGTGCTTTTTTGTGGTACTGTTTGGGATCTTTAGTGCATGTACTATCCTCCCTCAAAGCAATTTGGTACATAGAATTGCTGGGTAATCATCTCCATCGATTTATGCTGTTCTGTTATCTGCATGTTAATGGAATTTTCCAGGAAGTCAACTGTACCTCTCACAAATCCATGTTGCCTTCTAATTGGTTGGATGAGAATTCCTCCGACTTTTCTGTCATAAAATTGCCACCTAGAAGCCCAGACTTAAATCCTATTGAACATCTTTGGGATGTTTTGAAACAAGATGTGAAAGGCCATCACACAGCACCAGTGGCGCACACAGGAATTTTTCAAGGGGGGGTCCGGGGTCAAGAGTTCACCATTCTTGTATCATGCTCCTTTTGATTTTGTCAATTTTTGGGAACAAAACACTGTAAAAAACTAATTTTTGAATAAATAATTAGCATTAATTAATAAAATTAATCATTAATAACAAGTAATTAATTAAATTTTACGTACTATATACTTAGAATTATAATCAATCGGAGAAAAATCAAGGGCTTTGGGGGGGGGTGCAGACCCCCAGGACCCCCCTTGTGTGCGCCACTGCACAGCACCAATGAACCTTACTGAATTATGGACAACTTTAGCATATATTGGGCAGGTCATTCCCGTGGAACATTTCCAGAAACTTGTTGAATCTATGCCTCGTCGTGTGGCAGCCATTATCAAGGCCGGAGGAGGCCCAACTCTCATTACTAGGTAGGTATCCCTAATTCATTTGCACTAATGTTTAAATTAGCCTTATCCTTTTTTTTTATTTGTATTACCTCTATTTATGGGCGGGACAAGGAAGTATTTAGGTTTAATTCACAGAAACATATTTTGCTTTTCTGGCTAAAAATGTTAAGATAGACCAAATAAAAAAACTTTTATAGATCAAAACAACTTAGAAAAGTTACCTTTTGCCTATTTAAGTAAAAAAAGTTTAAAAAAGATTTTTTTTTAAAATCTTAAACTCATGCAAAACACTTAAGTTTTGGAAAATGAAAAAATGCTTGTTTTTTTTTTCCTTTTATTTAACTTACCATCGTTAATTTATCTAACTTACCATAACTTAATTTCAAGTGTGAAGTTTCGGATGTGAGGAGAATAGGGGAGAAAATTAAAATCTAATTTTATGATATTCTTTGTGCAATAGCCAATTTTATTCAATTGTTTTACTGTTTATAAATGGAAAAAGCATGTTTTATTTCAAATTATTTTGCCCCCATATATGAACCTATTATTCAGAATATTCTATGAAATTATCCAATATTTTATTCAAATAATGTATGAAGGTTTCAAAAATTACTTAACTTTTTGTTCTGTAACTTTATGAAGCAAAGATAGGTGGCTTCCGCCGCATAAGTTGAGTTGGGGGGTCAGTTTTCATCTAGCTGTAATAACATAAACGTCAGCTGCACTATCAGATTGTACCAAAGAACAACAAGAAGTAACCAGGTTTTTGTGATCAGGAGACATTTGTCTCTATACGGGGAAAATACATTATCTCTTAAAATCGTTTTTTGTGAGTTTAAAATGTTTAAAAGTGACCGAACGAGCGTAACACAAAAAGAAGCTTTGCGAACGTCAAGCTCGAGAAATGGTTCAGCAAATATGTGAATTACCATATATGTGAACCAGTGGCGCACACAGGAATTTTTCAAGGGAGGGGGGTGTCGAAAGTTCACCATTCTTGTATCATGCTCCTTTTGATTTTGTCGATTTTCGGGAACAAAACACAGTAAAAAGGGGGTCCGGACCCCCAGAAGCCCCCCCCTTGCGTGCGCTACTGATGTGGACACATCTTAAAACATCAGTCATGGTTCTGCCTATATTTTAGCGTAGTGAATCCTCAAAATTATTTCATTTCTTGGTAGCGAGAGGGTTCACACAGCTTTTGGCAAAAAGGCATTTTATTTCAAATTAATTTTTTTAAAAATTAAGTTCACTATTAATTATTCTAATCTTCACTCAGTATTTCGCTGGAGAATAGTTCAAGTCTGAATCAATGTCTGTAGATTTTCAGATAATCGACTCCCGGGGGCATCTGTCAGGCAGATTCCATCACTCCGTCTTTTAAGAGGTCATCGCTGTTCCTTTCTCTTGATCCTTTCGGATGCGGCTGCCCTCGCAACCTCTCGACTGTGTCCGAAGTAGGGGGAAAAAATCCTCGTCACTTTCCGGACCGTCCCTTTAAAGTCCCTGGACGGACCTCGTTCACGCTCCCAGTAATTTGTCGAACGTTGCAAATCTGCACCCCGTATCCTTCGTCTTGGGCCCAACTCAATTGGTTCTTTGAGACAATAGACCGTCGCAACTGAGATTAACTTTGTCGCTGTACCTCGCATGCATTATGAACAAGGCCGGATCTACGTATGGGCTGCAGCCCAGGACCTCGTTCCCCGATGAAAATAACAAACAGTAAAAAATTCTGACAATAAAAATAGTAATAAATAATAAACCAGTAAAAATATACAAATAAAAAACCCGAAATACCATATCAAATTTATTTTCATTTTTGAGAGCAAAGGCAATTTGATTTTGTTCTTCCGCCTTAACGCCGAATACGCGGAAATTAATAATTAATAGACAAAGGCTCTATCATAGAGCGGCGACGACGAGCATCGAGGATTTATACAAACGTAGTGGTACTATTTTTGTAGCCATTTAGTTTTGTGTAATATTAATTATGAGTTACAATAATATACTGATTTGTGGTGCTGTGACCTATGCATAATACCTGAAATTAAAAGATACTTAGGTGCCTGGTTATTTAAGTAAAAAGTAAGTACCAATACACATCTCTAAATTATTTAAGTATTTTCGTGATTTCCATTTTTCAAAGATTGAAAACGTCATGATTTCCCATAAATATGAATGTTTTAAAATTTGTGATGAGTAACTTAATTATTTCTATTGGATGGAAAAAAATTACCATCATTTTATGTTTTAAGTTATGGAGATTTCCCGCGAATATATTAAGAATAAAAGTAAAGTGGTCTTGATTTTCGTAACAAATCGGTTTTTTTAAGTAAAGGTAGCAACAGCAAATAATGGATGACAACAGAAAAACAACATTTATGTAAAGTGGGGCAAATAATAATTCTAAAGTTTATTTTTATAAAAACCCTTTGAAACTGATGGGCAAATAAATAATAATAAACTAGGTGTTTTTTTTAATTATATCAGAAATGTACTATATTGTTTTGTAAAAATTTAAAAGAATATTTTTAATTTAAGCACAGTCGGTTGTGTTATAGTAATTTTATGACCTAAATTTATTTTCGGGAAAATCAAGTCCTTAGATAACAATTTACATATATCTGGCAGAAAATATAAAAGGGGAGCGGGAAAACGAAAATTACTGTTAAATCGAGAAAAAGTAAAAATTAATTGTGTGAAAATTTCAAATTGTTTTACAATGGAACTAAATAACAAGAATATAACAAACGTAAATACATTAACAAGCCAAAGGGAAAGGAACGTAGCCAAAGAAAACGAAGAAACACAACAAGCAAATATTAATGATGAAAATATGTAAGATCTCGATGACAGCAGCCTTCTGAAAAAGATATTGTTCATCCAGAGGACATTAGTAATGCCCCCACCGAAAAGTGTTTAGAAAATTTTGAGTTTGAGAAATACGGTGACGTGGGCTCGTGGCCTAAATTACTAAGTAATAATTTTATTGATTATATCCTTTCACATATGAAATGACTTATTTTCAAAATAAAGATCCAGACGATATATATTCTGCTTCGGTAAGAGAATACAAAGAACAAAAGAGATAATTTTCGAATAATCATTTCATTAAAAAAACTTAAAAATGGCCCAAGTACTGGAAAGATCTTGGTTATGTAGTATTGGTACTGTTTTTTTGTTTGGCCAGCAAACTTTTTTCTAAAACATATTCTTAATACACAACCGGCTTTTCTGATAGGAAACACGTAATAAGTTGTTTAGAAAATCATGAGAATTCTATTGAACATAAAAATTCAATTTTAGTTTGGTTGACACGAAAAGAAAATAAGCCTGTTTCAGATAAACAGTTACAGGAGCAACTAAGAAAAGATACAGAATATTATCACTATGTCCTCAAACATGTTATTGCGGTAGTAAAGTATTGGCAGTAAGAGGTTCAGTATTTAGAGGTATCGAGGAAGTTTTTGGTTCTCCTCATAATTGTAATTTTATGGGTGCCCTGGAACTCTGCTAGCAGAGAGTTCAACCCTTTCATTCGTGAACATATTGAATAGCGAGAATTACGATATAAATCGTTAATATCGTACTTATCAACAACAATATATGAGCAAATAATTGAGATCATTAAAACAATTACAACTCAAATAAATAATAATGACACAAAGTACCATTCAACTGTGATGTTGTTCTACGGTATTGTTTTCGGGGAAAAGTGCATGAAAGTTGAGTTTCATTAATTAAGATTAGTAGTCATACTGGGGCTTATACTTATTTAATTCTCTACAAGAATTTTAAGCAACAAATGGACTGTTACTGGATAATTGTAGGGGACTGTCATTAGACAACGCTGCAAGCATGTCCGTTCGGTATATAATGGTGTGCAAGCACTTCTAAAAGAAAAAAAATAAATTCTCTAATTATGCACCGTGTGCTGCACATTCTCTTAATCTAGTTGTTGCTGAATTATTTAAGACTAGCTGCATGGCCCGGTGTTGCACGGACTATCTCTACTTTTGTAAATTTTCCCTTTCTTTCAAAAAATCAGAACTTCTAATACTCATTTTCAAAATGACTTCCACCTCTTAGCCCTGCGTTGCACGGGCTTTCTCTACTTTTATAAATTTTCCCTTTCCTTCACAAATCAGCATTTCTAATACTCTTTTTCAAAATGACTTCCACCCCCTCCAATGCTTAGCCCAGAGTTGATCGGGCTTTCTCTTTTCCTCATGACACCAGCATTTCTGTGTGTGTGTGTGTTTACGCGCACAATGTGAGTGATTACTAAGATTACGTCAAAAAATTTCCCTTTTTCGAAACTTGTTCCATTCCACTTATTTTTATTTAAAACAGGTTTCTTTCCCCTCTCTACAGCCCGAACACGTTTTTTAGAGTCAAATTATTGTTCTATCTTCCTCTCCTTCTCACAGATAAGATATAGCTTCAAATTTCGATGTATGACTTATAGTTTCTGAAAATCTAAAATAATAAAATAGATTTCAGATTTGCATGAATCAATCAATCGTTCCATATAGTTAGCTTAAAAATGTCTCAAATGTATTTTGATTCAAAATAATAGACGATGTACTTTATAATTAACAAAGAATTCATTTTGTAATGAAATGATAGAAATAATCCTTTTAAAAAGACAAATATATATATATATATATATATATATATATATATATATATATATATTAAAATCAAATTTCTATAAGTAATAAAAAAAGAAAAAATTACAGACAGCTATTGAAACGATTGCTTTGCTCTGAACGTTTGAATGTTTGTTTAAACATATAATTATATATAAGTTAGAAAAAAAAACAGTATCGGGAAAGGCTAGATATATATATTTATATACATGTACTGAAAAAACATTAAAAAAAAACCGATCTGATAAAAACATTTTGATATTTTAATTCTAACCTTCAAAAAATGTAACAAAAATAATGCTTAAATATTTCTCGCAAAAAACACATTTTTAAAAAAAAAAAAAACCGTAACTTTTCTATCTTTATCGTTCTACACACGGAAAAAAAATATCGTGAGATTATTTCAATTTCGAAAAAATCTGGTGATTTTCAATATTTATATAGGCGCACCTTCTTTTCTAGCGTAACCTTTCATCAAACGTCGAGGGCTGAGTAGAAAAAGTTTTCTTGCGCCAAACTCACAGCTATTGTAAAATTGATTTTTTTTTAAAGTTTTAATTTGTTTTCGGGCTTCGTTTTTAAGTTAATGCTTTCAAACTTCATATATTGATTACGAACAACGGTCATTTTTAAACAAAAAACTTTTTAAAAAAGCAATGTTTACATATATATCGCAAAAGAGAAAAAAATTGAAAAACATATTTTTTTTAAGATATTTTATCAATCTTTGTACAGATTACATATGATATTGTTCTACACGCGGAAAAAAAGTTTCGTGAGATTATTTCTATAAATAAAAGAGTTATTAAGTATTTAAATAAAATTTTGAGTACTTTTTGAAAAATCGTAAAAAAAAAACAAAACAGTTTTTGACATTAAATTTTTTAAATGACTGATTCTAAAAGATGAAAAGCATGAACTTTTTTAGTGTAAAATATTGTTTTTCATTAACGTGAAAGAAAGTTCAAGCGGAACAAATTAGAATTTTATATTGAAAAAAAGGAACCGATTTCAACTCATTTTTAAAAAAAAATCGTAAAAAATACAAAATATAATTATTTTGTAAAATAAATTATAGCATATCGTGGCGCAATAAATGATCTTTACGAATCTGTAATTATTTTTTGTGTGAGTTTCATGAAAAAGATTAGATCGCGTTTTAAAAATGTCTGAAAAAAAAAGTTCCGAATTTTCCCCTGGTGGTGAGAAACGGTACTAATTATGCGTTTTAAGGTTTTCAATTAATATCTTTTTAACTAATTGGAGTATCGGAATATAAATGGTCAAAACGGATTCCTCGAATCATTCCCGAAATTTTGGTATCTTTGGCGAGTTTCTGCGTCGTGTGGTTTGTGAGAAAATATGGAAACATACATAGTTTACCTACAAACTTTAATAGAGTAGATTGCAAAACTGAAATCGTGAACTTTGGTTTAGTGCAACAAATGTTTTCTTTTTTGCTTCGACCCATAGGTGGGAGGAGCTTCTAAATCGTGAAATTTACCTTAAAATTTTTTAAGTCAGTGTTACGTCATCAGTGCACTGTAGCGCCATCTGTAATTAAATTTGTAAAAGTAATTATAGTTGAGCTGTATAGGGAGCACGAATAAAGTAGGCTTAGCGTTGCCAAAGACTAATTTTTTATCTAATCAATTTACAGTCACTCAAATATTGACGAAACATTGGTCCGTCGAGCCGGAGAAAATGGGTTGGAAATCGGAAAGTAAAAATGACTCCAACGTAGCTACTGAAGAGAGATTGAATTGTTTAAAAGATTCAATCAAAGGAACTTAAACTAGGTTAGAGACCTTTACCTCGGAGAAGACAATGTCAAAAGATACTAGTGTCACTGAAATCGAAGTAAAACTAAAAAAATTGAGCAATTACAGATCAATCTAGATAAAATAGCTGAGGATTATTGTGAAATATAGAAACTTCCGAAAGTTTGGAAATCATTCAGCTGGATATTGATACTTGATAAGTCAACCGAGGTAGGTCTCAAACTTTCAATGTATTTGAAAAATACTGAAAATGTAAACATTAATTTAAATGACAATGGCAAATATAGTACCCGCTTTTCTCAAATTCCATTGCCAGATTTTCCTGGTGTAATAGCAGAATTGGCTCAAGTGTAGTATAGGGGGCACTTCGGATTTGGTGATTTTTATCTAAATGTCATGGTGAGATATCGAATTCATTCTAAAATAATTAATAAATAATTCCGAAAAAGTACCTTGGCAGCCACTTTCAGTCGCCAAAAAGAAATGGACTGCGCCAAGTGGCCCCTATACTACACTTTAACCGCAGAATTTTCTAATTTCAAAGATCAATTTATTAATTTAATAAGTAATAATGAGCAAATGAATGATTCACAAAAACTATACTATCTTCGAACATCTCTAAAAGGAGAAGCAAAACTCTCGGAGTCGCCTAGAAATAGTTTCGATTCCCTCTTTAAAGCATTAGAACAGCTATACTCAACCTGCGGCCCACCGGCCTTTTTTGAGTGGCCCATTGCACTAAGAAATTCAATTATTGGAGAACAATGTACAAAAATTTAACAGTAAATTCTGTGAATCAAGCAATCAAATGTATAAATTTTGCTATCAATTTGTTTTTTAATAGTAGAATGAAGGGAAAAGGCTTGGTCATACATGAAACAAAATAAAAATTATCCCTTAACTCAGTAAAAATTCATAAAAATAAATATTTTAGTTTGTGTGTATGATAGAAAATTTAATATAGTATATAAATAAAAGCCAAAAATGAGTTTTAATATTTTTTTATCAATTTTGTTTGTCAATATTGCTTTGGTCTTATAGCGTGTTTTTTCCATTATCCGCATGTTGCGGCTCGCATGAAATAGCTGCCATGTGCCCGCGTGAAATACCTACCTTTAATATGCGGCCTGGCGGGAAAAGGTTGAGTACCCCTGCATTAAAAGATACAAACGTCAGTTGATAGACACTCATGTCCTTGACATAATTAATTATGAAAAAATTTATAGCTAATCAGCCAAAGAACCGCGCGCTTTAATGGATTGTATCAATAAAAACATTAGAGCACTTAAAGTTTTGAAAAATGAGTAGAACGATCTATCAGATATAATTTTAATAAATATAATTCTTCAAAAAATTGACGAAGAATCTATAGAAAACAATTCGAACTGTCGTTGAAAACAGCAAAGTTTCAATAATTGATTCCATTATGAAATTTTTAGAAAAGACAAGTGCCGTGTTAGAAAATATTACTCGCATTCCTATTGCTAAAATGATCCATAAAAATACTGCAATGTCAACTAAAGCCAAATCTCTGGTAGTTAATAGTAAAAAAATGAATGTTAAACCTTGTATTCTACGTCAAAATTCCCACCCTCTTTGTAAATGTATTGCATTTAAAAATATGTCTGTGGGGTGCAGAGAGATATTTGTTTGCAATAACGAACTTTGTATAAATTGCCTCAGACTTCATTCTGGTGCTTGCATGTCTAAATACAAATGTATTGTTAGTGATTGTAAAGGATTACATATATATATATATAATGCATTGCTTCACGATTCTAATAAACTTTGCTCTACAGTTAAAAATCACACTGAGAGAGGGATTATATTTTTAGATACACGGAGATGAAAAGGCACCAAAGCGCAATATTTATGTTAAAAGCTAAAAACCTGTGAGAGTGGTTTGAACCACCAAACCCAGTGCCGGTTTATACTCATTTCGGGCCATGAGCGCAGATCTACGAGCCCCCTTCGTACTGGCGGATCGAAATTTATTACCCAAAAACCTGATTAAGTCCAACTTATCCGGGCCTCTGGGCACCCAATGGATAAATCGGCACTGACCAAACCCGTCCTTATGTGCTCGTCTAGTTGTCTTCTGAAGATTTTTCTAGAGGGTAGATTGATTGGCAACGTTGTCAATTGTTTTCAGGGAGCTCAAGTCTTTTTTTTTTTTTTTTTTTTTTTTGTGGGTACGGTTTCCTCGGAATGCACGTTAGAGCCTGCAACATTGTTTTAAAAAAAAATTTTCGGATGAATCCCTTGTGGTTGGTAACTTGGACTGTAGAATCTAGAATATGCTCGTACAAGACACTTGATCGCCGGTACGTACTCTTGATGTTATCTTGCTGAAGCAAGTGGAGATTTTCGTAATATTTGTTCAAGACAGCCTGGAAGGAAAGTTCAAAAGGTTTTGCAGGGAGGCTTTAGGGCTCTATTTGCTATTGCGATACATTTCCTAGTAGAACGATGTTTAAATCGGTAGTGCGACTTGGAATTTTTCCGATATTCCGTTCAACCTTTTTGGTAAAATTATCGCCACAAGACCCTAAATTTTCAGAGAAAGAGTTCTCCAGTGACTTCACAAACAAGTTTTCGTTGTCTTGAGTATCATAAACAAGGTCCGTGGGGATAAGAAGCTGATGGTAAGGTTCCTGATTTCCCGGGTTTTTTCTATTTCCGGGAACGTAATAATTATTCCCGAAAATACATCAAAATTTTAAAACATTTAAAAACAAATTATTTTTTAATTCATATCAATAATAATTATGCTGTAAAATAAGGATACATGCAAATTAAAAAAGTTTTACTTATTCAAACATTCAAGTAAAAATCCAAGAAATATAAGATAAGTTAATTATTCGTTCTTTAAGTGCGATTTGAGAAAACAAGCAATCTATATGCTTTAAACACTGTGCTAGTCCTCAGATTTGTTATGAATGACCCTGCAACAGAAAATGCTCTATCAGCTTCAACTGATGTCAGAGGAATTGTTTTTAAATCCTCACCTAGTTTCATATTTGAGAATCATTTATTGTTTCTCATGTTACTACTAAGAGATAATTATTAATAAATATTTATACATAAAAATGTATTTGCTGCTGGAGTAACGATCATGTACGTTAAAAATATCAATTCTTCAATTTAAGATATTTTAATTATGTAACTGATTTCTTGTTTATGAATTTGCTCTACATGTGTTACATAAATATAACTAAATATTAATGTAAGAATCTCACACAAACGCTGGGTTAAAAAAAATAAAGTTGCTAGATTTTCTTAAAATTTTCTCCCCCTAACAGTTTGCGGGCTCATTCCCTTCTTCAAGCTGCTGATTATATTAATTAATTTATAATGAAGGTAAGTGTGTGTGTGTGTGTGTGTGTATAAAAAAATTTTAATAAATTTTTATCAATGTAAATTAAAATACCAGAACTTAATCAGAATATTCGTGCTAGTAGACTACGAATTGATGTTCCTTTAAGGTTGTCTTCGCTTAATGCCAAAGAATAGGACCCGAATTCAGAACATTTTTTTCAAATATAAAAGTACTCAAACATTAATATCACATTCTAACTTCGCTGTCCTATAGAGAGCAGGATATTTTATCACCCTGCACATTTTTATTTTTGACCCCCTGTTATAGAATGTGTTTCACATCTCTTCTCCTATACCAGGGGTGGCGAACCTTTATGGATCAACGTGCCATTTTTTCTAAAGAAGTGATTGATGAGGTACAGACGTGCCATCAAAAAATTTTGACTTGTGATTATAGGGAAAATAATAAAACTAAATATTATCAACACAAAACTCTATTTACCACGAAAAAATATCTTTTGCACTGTATAGTTATAAATGTTTTAGTTATACGTGTAATTCAAATTAAAGTAACATTAGTGTAACATCTGTTGTTGCAGATTGGATGACAAATAACTTATATTAGGAATAGGCGTAGAATAGGCGTTTCTTTTTGGGCATCTGGACTGTAAAAACAGTCCTTAATCCCATATCATGACAAGTCTTTGATGGGGGGCATGGCGAGAGTGGTGTTTTCCTTTCTGCTGAGTGGCATGACGGCGATTGGTTGAACGATGGAATCCGGGAGGCGTGGCTATGGTGCTTCTTCTGGGTGGAAAATTTTCAGAATTTTTGGCATGACACTGAGAGCTTAGAGGCTGCTCTCTGATTGGATGCTTGGTACAGTGAACATTGACTCCAATTGGCTGCCCTGGGGGCTGGGATTTAGGAAATGGGGAGGCGCAAGTCCAGTGGGGAAAGCAAGAGAAAAATAATGACAAATATATTAAAGAGAAAGTAAAATTTTAGCAAATTAAGGTGCTATAAAAATTATTGCACGAAAAAATAAATTTAAGGAGGATTACATGAATCAAGAAGAATTCTTCTTGGTCTTTTAGAATTATCATTAGGAATATAAGGAATTAAGTTCTGCATATTAGAATTATTGGTTGCAGGTAGATCGTTGAAGAAGTTAATGGCAATTTTCTGACTTATATTAGGATTGTAAAATGTTACTTTTAGTAGAATGCATGCTGAGTTTGAGTCATCTGCCAAACGGTTTCTAAGTAATTAATTATTTTTGCAGTGGCACACTTTTTTTGAGAAGATTTAAGAATTTTTTAAAAATGCCGTTTTACAGACGATGTTCTGCATACTTCTATTCCAGAACATAAAACACACATGGCTCTGTCACCTTTAATAATAATGCCATATTTCTTGGTCCACCAAATTTGAAATTCTTTGTTACACTATCTTTCACTTGCTGTTCTTTTGCTGAATTAGCCTTGTTAAATAACAGTTGAAAATAGTAAATATAACACAAACTTTAAAATACAGTTATGTCAATGAAATTGACTATGCTACTTGCGTAGACAAACTCTACATCATAAGTAATTGTAGTCTGCGACGTTACTAAGGCAAGACAATAACGTACGAGTGTGCTCCCCGCCGCCCTGCAATCGATTACTCGCGTTTGTTTGTAATACTTCATAGTGAACTTTGAAATTTTGAAATAAAATACAAACCATTTTTATTACCTGCGTGCCAAAAATATTCTTTCGCGGGCCATCAATGGCACGCGTGCCACTGGTTTGCCATCCCTGTCCTATACTTTAATACTAAAAGAGCTATCCTTTTACATGTTAAGAGGAAAAATTAATTATCTATGGAAAATTTTGAAACTTAAAAAACACTACATTTAAAACAGTCGCATGAATTACAACGTCGCAAATTTTCATGAAAATTGAGACGCTTTTCTGTCTAAAAATGTGTTCCGCGTTTAGTCTAGTGCATTGGCGAAGACAGCTTAAAAAACTAAAAACTTTTTTAGTTAACGAGGCGATGTTTAACAGTCAGACAGGAACTCATCAGGAAAAACAAAAGGACAACTTTCCTACAAGCTGCTCCCCTTCCCTGCGTATGGGAGTTACTTCTTTTATTACACTCATACCCCACTGGTGGGGGGTTCCAACAGAGACATTTTGCTTCCCAAGGAATTCAGGGTGAACGATCGCAACAATGCGGTCAGCTAAAATTTATATCGGAGGTCGAAATCCACAGTCAAGTCATAATTAGCCACCTCAGATTATTTAAATCCCGTGTCGTTCCCGGGAACGAAGTATAATTCTGGGGAAAACAAAAAATATGGAAATCTTATAATTTATCGGGAAAAAATTCCTAGCTGGTGGATAAGGCAGAGAGTTTCAGGTTTTTGATGAAGGATTAGGTTGAAGAAGTTCTCTTCATTTCAGGCTTGAGAAAGTAAATTCCCTAATTTTTATTTTTTATAGAAGATAATTTTTTTTTATTTGTTTTGAAACATGCAAATATTTATGTTCAATAAAATAATTTATTGAATTTTGTCCTTTATTTCATTACACTAATTATAATTAGTGTAATAGTGTATAATTATAGTTCTACAGTAACTGATGTAAGGGATATTATTGAAAATGGGGATTTTTGCTTAACAAAAATACAAGGCAAAAAATAAACATTTTTATATGGCAGAAGTAATAGATGTTAAAAAAGAATACAAGAGTGTTAAATTTCTGAAGAATATTGCACGTTCAAATAAGTTTCTTTATGATAAAGAAGAAACTTATAAAATTGGCAACAGAAATATTGTGTTCAAATTGCCTAAACCACAATCTGTTGATGCTTCAAAACGACAATGTATGCAGCTCACTTTTGGAACCAGTTTTTTAAATTAAATGTTGGATGAAAATACGTGTAATTCATTAATAAATTCGCACATTGCAATTTAAATGGTTACATGATAAATCAATGTATTATATATATAGCCGATATTGTTTCTTTTATTAAATTCATAACATTCATTTTAAAAAATTCACAAATGGCCCTAGGTATAATATCATTGTACCTAGTGCCATTTGTGAATTTTTTAAAAACCTTTTATTTCACATAATTTAATATTTTAAGTACTTATATTTACAATTGGAAGGTAGTTAGTATAATGAGGAGTGCATATCAGTTTCACATTTTTAAACAGGCCAGGGGCTCTGTTTTTGTGCATTGAAAAAATGTGGTCCTAGGTACACAGGTTTCCCCTACTTATATATTATTGCAACCTATTTTTTTGTCGTGTACATGGACAATCAGATAATGTCGTGAGCCCTCTGAACCGCCTCCGCAAGTCTCGGCGCATCAGCGCTGTAAAGAACCTCGCGTAGCTCCGAAGCTAGTGGCACCATTCCGAGCCGTATAATATGCGGAGTAAGAGCCGGACATTCTAGGATGTGGTCTGGCGTTAGTTGGGCCTCGGTGCAGTTCATGCAGGGGATGTAAGTTCTAGTTTTGTCTGATGAGATCTTCATACCTTTAAAATGGCCCGTCCTTAGTCTTGCAATTATGGATGTAAGATTTCTAGAGCAATCAAAATCGACAATGAAGGTTTTTTTGTAGCGATGAGGCAGAAGTCTGTAATTTGCGACCGCATTTGCATCTGCAAGCGTAATGGTGGGACAAAGTTGGTCATCATTTCTGCCCTCTTTGGCCAGGGAGTCCGCACACTCGTTTCCCTCAATGTTTACATAAGCAGGAATCCATTGCAATAGGCAGGATTTTCCCCTGTAATGAAAACTTTCAAGTAGGACGTTGATAGCAGAGGTTATGTTCGTATCTCCTTTAATGATTGCTCCTAAGGCCGCTCTTGAGTCGGAAAAAATAGCCAATCCTTCAGTTGATCCCGAGAGCTCCAGATGGATCAAATACAGGACCCATCTGGAGCTCTCGGGCACAACTGAAGGATTGGCTATTTTCTCCGACTCAAGAGCGGCCTTATGAAACGAAGCACCTGGTTGCCAATTCAGCATGCACAACACAGGAAATTGAAGGGTACTTATGAAATATCGCATCAATTGCCAACTCTATTAATAACTCACCAAGTTGGCGACCTCGATGACACACTGACTAGGCAGGGTAGCAACTAGGTGCTTCCTTTCATATAATGTCGCCAATAAGAGGTAAGTACCAATTGGAGTTGTCAATTCAGCGAATTATTAATAGACTTGACGTTTGTTTTGATAATACATAAGTACTGAAATCTGTTCACTCTGACGTACATGAAACACCATAAATTTAATAAATTATTGTCTTAAAAAATGCTTTTATAGTTAATCGTACTAAAAAGTAAAAAATAAATCTTAATATAAGTCTTCCTAGGACTGAACCGAATGGCTTCAGTCCTAGGAGAGCCCACACTCTTGGAGCAAATTATTTTCGTTGGCGATAATTGCACCATCTTGGTAATTCTACTTTGATACATTATTTATGGTAACCCTAACTATTTCTGAAATTTTTGTATTTTGTCAGCGGGCATTTCGAATTGCGTCTTTTTGTTGTTGGGCACCCGGCTGGAAGTATGGTACGTGTGTGAGTGGATATACCTTCGAATTTTGTACTTTGTTGAATGCGAAATGTAAGAAAAAAATTGATTGAATGGTGTATGAAGGAAGGAAGGATTGATTGCTTTGAATTATGAATGTTCTAAATGTAATGAGCGAATGGGATTATACGAACGAAAGAGTGCTGTTTTGGATGGATTTGAACAGAGATTTTGAATGGGTATGTTCAACCATTACCTCGCAGAATATTTATGGCCGCGCTCCCACGATTATTCTCTTAACGATGAGGCCTTCAAGGCTTTTTGTTAAAATCCGCTGTCATGCTGTACCCTCCACTCGGAAAAGATCAGCAGTAAAAGAAAGTAAGTGCTGTTTTTTTTTTCATCTTAAAATACGTTTGATTAATTTTTGTACATATATTTTCATTACGATCCACTTGTCCCACTATATTCACTTGCCACCATCTCGTTCTGGCTTGACGCTTTTTTGGTTTGTCGCCAAGGGTGTGGGCTCTCCTAGGACTGAACCTAAGAATGAAATGATTTATGAGAAAATTAATGTCGTTGTGGTAAAAGCGTGGGGGTCCCTTGTACTACATTTTTACACTAACTCTGTATTACAGAATAGAACTATTAAGAAATTATAACAATTGATATCAAGCACCCCACGCTTTTAAACGCAGTTATTATTTTTCCATTTTCCCCACATTCCAATTTCCATAGTTTTTCTGTTTTTCCTGGCATTTCTAAATACCTTGTGTTCTGTTTTTTTAAATCCTAGCACTCATATTTTTCTAATTGGTTTTCTACAAAAAAGTACTTACATTTTTGCTTCATAATGTAATATTCCTCTTTTGTCAGGAATAAGTCATTCTTTTAAACTATTTTCATGTTGAGTTCTTATTGCAAGACCATCATCTTAGATTGAAAACTATTGGATACCAAAATCTTATTTGCAGCAATTTCAAAACCGTGCCTAAAAGATATTTGGTGTGTAGTGTACTGATATATATATATTGTTCCAATGTGTGGTATTTTTGAACAGTAGTTTTTATGCATGTGAACTTCAAAAAAATACATGCCTTCATGTGTAATATTTAGAAAATCATATTTTTAAAACCTTTTATCGTGTTTCTAGATTATGAATGCTTTATTCTTAATTTGCATTAATTTCATTTCTACTAATAAGCAAATAATTCAATATATATTACATTAAAACAATGGAGTTGAGACTATAGTATCGATTATATAGTGTTTATAAAAAAAATCAATAAAAGATAACTTATAGATGAAGGTATGTTGTTTCAAAAATCTCACTTATATTCTTGTTTATTTTTTGAATGTAATATATGTATGTAGGATCCAATAGTTCTCAAGATAACAACGCAGTCTTCGCGCGCAGGCGCAGCTAATGAGAACTGAAACTGTGGAAACTTTTGAACTAGTGAAAGTAGAACCAAAACTTTTAAGAGAGGAAAAAGGAGAACGAGAGAGGTGCGCGAGCAGGCGTTACCTTCTGCATATCATCGTCAAACTTATCTGTTAAAATAGCTACCTTTTTAATTAATTTTTGTTTAAGTTTTAAAATAAAATAGAAGAAAGACAAACGTCTTGGACCCCTTGTTGTCTCCCACAAATTATGGGGGCTCGGCCGGGATCGAAAAAATTTCGATTTTGAACCAAAGTCTGGACAATGAACAAAAGCGTCCGTGAAGGAGATGCTCCGCCATTTTTTGGAAACTTCGTTCAACCTGTGTAGAGGTTTGAACTCAGCATGAATACTCCGCCTGTGTAGAGGCCGGGATTGAAAAAAAAATTTCGATTTTGATCAAAGTTTGGAACGTGAACAAAAGCCGTCCGTGGAGGAGACGCGCCGCCATTTTTCGAAAACTTCGTTCCGCCTGTGTAGAGGTTGGAACCATCGACACATATTCCGCCTGTGTAGAGGTTGGAACCCATCGACAAATAATCCGCCTGTGTAGAGGTTGGAACCACTCACATATAACCTGCGAAGAGGTGTCAATTCGAACAATTTCAACTATATTACCTGCGAAGAGGTGAAATCAGTGAAATAAACGTTTTTCTTCAATTATTGGATACATCGTACGTGCGAGCAACAAGGGAGCTAGAAAAAAAAAGGTAGGATCTTTCCATATTTTTCTAAAATGTATAAAAACGCTCTTAAAGAGGATTTCATAAGAGTTGTTGAGGATCTAGACGGTACTGTGGAGAGTACGGACACCATAGCTAAACTAAAGACTAAAATTGAGAACAGTAGTACATTTGAAAGTGATCCAGATTTCGTTAAAACTTTAATTCAAAACTGTATAGATGAGAGAGTATCGCGAAACGAAAGAGAGGTAACTTTAGAAAAACAGAAAATTGAGCTCGCGAAACTTCAGTTAGCAAAATTAGAAAAAGAAATCGAACTTCAAACGGCTAAAAATGAAGCATTAAGTTTAAATCCTGCAGCTAAAGTCGAAGATAAACAGTTCGAAACTAACATAGAAAATATGATAAAAAAGTATTAGAACTTTATCTCTTCCTGTTCCCACCAGATCTGAAAATTTTAATCTGTTCTTCCAATCATTAGAACGCGCATTTTTAACCAAGAAAATAAATGACGAATATAAATCTGAAATTTTAATAAATCTTCTGGGCGAAAGAGCTCATAATGTCTTATTGCATATTAAAGAAGAGGAATTAAATGACTATGAAAACTAAAATCTATAGTACTCAGAGAATTCCAATTAACCCCTCGCGAGTGTTTAAACTCATTTAAAAATGCTGTAAAATCATCAGGCGAGACATACATCCAATTTTCTGCAAGATTGACGGCAAACTTCCAATATTATTGTTCGTTAAGAAAAGTTAATTCCTTTGAATCTCTATATGATCTTATAATTTCTGATAAATTATTTGAAACTTTAAATAAGGAAACTGCAACTCATATTGGCATTCGAGAAGCAGAAAGATTGGTTCAGGCCTACTGATTTAGCTAAAGAGTGCGATATTTATATTTCATCTAGAAGCGGATCACATAAAGAAATTCCTATTACTTATGGATATACCGAAGGCCCCTTTAAAAATAGATCACAAAACTTTAAACCAAAGATTAAAGAGAACTATCCCCAATATCTTGAAAGAGAAAATAAAAATTGCTTTATATGCGGTGATTCATCTCATTACGCAAGAGACTGTGAGAAGCGTTTTAAACCTAAAGAATCTAACGACCACATCCATAATAGAATAAACGTGAATACTTTGAAAATCGAGAGCGAAAAACAAAATAGCGATGAATTCGCAAATCTTCAATACGTAAACATTTTTGTGGAAAATCAGCCCGTAACAGCCTTGATCGATTCAGGTTGCCAGATCCCAGTTTTAAATTCCTCACTAATTAGAGTGCAAACACCTTCCGAAGAAATAATAACATTAAGTTCATGTTTTGGCGAACAGCGAATGGTAGAAGTTAAACCCATAAATATTTCTCTTAATCAACACTCTCCCGGTCTAAGTGTTCGAACGGCAATATCACCGACCTTGACCGAAGAATTTATTATACATCCCAGTGTATATGCTGATATAAAGAAACTAGGCCACGCAAAGAGCGATGTTTTATTGAGTGAAAGTGGATCCTCTTTGGGTGTTCATTTTAATTCAAATGTTTCTGTTTCAAATGTGATAGAAAACTCTAGTTATGATTTGTCACATGTTAAAAACTTGAATACTAGAAATGATTCGAGTTCTCTAATTAAGGATTATAAATGTAATAAAATTAAGAGTACTAAGTTAAAATTGAGTATTATAAGAGAAAAATGTTCTAATATAGTATTGTGTAAGAAAGTAAATGGTGCCATGAAAACGAGTTCCGTGAACTTCAACGCCCCTTCACCTATGGAGAGTAAACATCGACGGTTTACAATGCTCCGGAAAATCTTCCAGCCCTGGCAGTGGAAACGGAGGAAAAAGAGAAATCGTTTTGAACAGACGTCCAGAACTCTAGAGAGGAAAATATCGATGCGTTCAACCAAAGATCAACTTGTTAAAAAAGACGTTCTTATGCCTGTGAAACACAATGTTTTCCTGTGGAACCTTCCGGATGTCGAAGAGATGCCTTCACATGATGGAGAAACTGTCTAGTTCAGAAAAATTATGATATGTTAAATCTTTGTATATTTGTCGTATAGTCCTTGTCTGTTCCGTCTTTTTTGTATGTTTCAGATTCTCCTCTGGTCTCGATGAAAAAGGAAAAAATGGAAGTACCGCTGTTGACAGCGTACAGTCAGGATAGCCGGATGTAGGATCCAATAGTTCTCAAGATAACAACGCAGTCTTCGCGCGCAGGCGCAGCTAATGAGAACTGAAACTGTGGAAACTTTTGAACTAGTGAAAGTAGAACCAAAACTTTTAAGAGAGGAAAAAGGAGAACGAGAGAGGTGCGCGAGCAGGCGTTACCTTCTGCATATCATCGTCAAACTTATCTGTTAAAATAGCTACCTTTTTAATTAATTTTTGTTTAAGTTTTAAAATAAAATAGAAGAAAGACAAACGTCTTGGACCCCTTGTTGTCTCCCACATGTATGTGTCCAATTTCCTGAATAAATAATTCAAAAATGATTTGGGTTTGTTTTATTTTTCTTGTTTACAGTGAATCATTGAGAAAAAAAAAAGACATTGAAAATAAAATGCTGTATATTGGATTATGGTTCTACTGTTTTAGTTGTTTTTACATTCTTCTAAGACTGAAATTTTTAAGTATTATATTTTTTGATAAAAAAAACATTAACTTAAAAACTATAATATTTGTTGTCTTTGGTGATAGGAGAGTATAAAATCAGTTGATATGAAACAATTCATGAAAAGTACTTACACACCTGGGCCTTATAGTATATTTTTGGTTATAAAATACTATTTAAATAACAGTTCACACGCATCGTTAGAATCGGAACTTTTTATTCACTAATGAGACCATTTTCTGCTCTTCATACATTCTTCTTGGCTCATTTTTTGGGTTGCCACACGCAGGTGACAAACTATCATAATTAATCTATCGCCATTTGGCGGATTCACTACAGGAGTATCCCCCCAGTGACTGAAAGGAACGATACAATGAAAAGTAAAAAAAAACAATGACAATAAGAATACACAGAATTACAAGAAACAATGTACAAAAAAAAAAATATTTAAATGTCCATTAGTAAGTAATATATGTTGCCAGTTTTTTTGGAAAATGCACCTGTCTGCCAGATCGAGTTCTGGTTGAAGTAGTAGATGGTAAGCATTTGCTGGAACTAGAAAATTGTTTTTGACCCTCCGAAACAGTCTTAGGAGAGGTTGTAATATCTTTAAGAGCAGTGTTTATTTTGGGTGCCCTAGGAAAATCAAAATCTTGTGAGACAAAAGCAGGTTTAACTCTGTCTATAGACACCCAGGATGGTTTACTATTAATAATAATTTGTAAAGTTTTATCAGTTCTTGCAATAACTTCATGTGGTCCAGTATATGGTTGAGTGAGAGGTGGACTAACTTTGTCTATACGAAGAAAAACATGTGTGCATGAGGATAGTGCTGGATGCACAAAATGAGCAGAATGGCCATGTGTTGAAGTTGCAACTGGATTCAAATGGCGCATGATATTACGCAGAGAAGTAATGAACTCTTCATCGCATGGCGGAATTATCGATACATTCAACATGTCACTAGGCAGACGTAATGTTGTGCCATATACTAATTCAGCACACGAGGCTTTCAAGTCTTCCTTGACAGCTGATCTTATTCCTAACAAAACTATCGGAAGTACATCTGTCCATCTGGAACTTTCGTGGGCTTTGATGGATGCCTTCAAATGACGATGGAAACGTTCGACCAAACCGTTGGAGATAGGATGGTATGCGGTTGTTTTAACCCTATCTGTTCCAAGAATCCGTGTAAATTCAGCAAATAACGATGATCGCATCTGGGAGCCTTGATCTGTTGTGATAAGCGAAGGACATCCAAAACGTGCGATCCAATGATGAAATATTGCACGACTGATCGTTTTTGCTGTGGTGTCAGGAATGGGTACAGCTTCTGGCCATCTGGAAAATCTATCTATCATCGTTAATAAATATTGAAAACCATCAGATGGAGGCAATGGTCCCACTATATCGATGTGAATGTGGGAAAAACGTGCATCTGGTGTAGAAAAAGTACCGAGAGGTGATTTGGTGTGCCTCTGTACTTTGGATCGTTGACATTTGTCGCAGCCTCGAACCCATGTTTTTATTTGTTTTTTCATACATGGCCAGACATATCTTGAGCAAATGAGTTTCGTAGTGGCAGCTATTCCTGGATGAGATAGATTATGTAAATGTTCAAAAATGAGTTTACGAAATGTAGTAGGGACGAACGGACGTGGAGTACCAGTTGAAGTGTCACATATTAGATTGTGATCTGAAATCTGGCATGGTTTTAGTTCTAAATGAAGAGATGATGTACTATCGTGAAGAAATTGTTGTAACTCCGAATCAATTGTCTGTGCTTCCGCGAAAGCCCTAAAATTTAACATATGAGATTGTGTAATAGAATCAATTTTGATTCTTGAAAGTGCATCGGCAACTATATTTTTGTTTCCTTGCACATGCCGAATATCAGTAGAATATTGTGCAATAAAATCAAGATGACGCATTTGCCGGGGTGAGCATTTATCTACTTTTTGTTTAAAAGCATAAATTAGTGGTTTTTGATCAGTATAAATTTGAAATGTTCTACCCTCTAACATGTATCGGAATTTTCTGATTGTGGAATAAATTGAAAATAGCTCTCGGTCATAAGTGGACCATTTTTGTTGGGATTTATTTAATTTCATTGAAAAGAAAGCTATTGGCTCCCATTGGTTTTTAGAAAGTTACATTAATGTGCCGCCAATAGCGACATCCGACGCATCTACCCAAATGCTCAACGAAGCTCCAGGTATCGGATGTCTTAAAAGTGCGGCTTCAGCTATAGCATTTTTAGCTAAACGAAAGGCTGCATCGGCTGCGTCATTCCATTGTAGTTGTTCGATTGGTTGGGGAACAGTAGAACGGGTTTTCTTTTTTTTATTTTTATGCCCTTCTAAAAATTGTATTAAAGGAGCAAGTAAATGGGCAGCTTTAGGTATAAAACAACGGTAGAAATTGAAGAGACCTAAGAAGCGACGCAATTGAGTTAGAGTTGATGGTTTGGGAAACTCTGTAATGCATTTGACTTTGTCGGGGAGTGGTTGAATACCTTCTTCTGAAAGGTGAAAACCAAGAAAATCGATTTTGAAACACCGAATACGCATTTAGAAACATTTATACTTAGGCCATATTTGTGTAATCTCGAAAATAAGGCTTTTAAATGTTTTTGATGTTCCTCCGGATCTCTGGAAGCGATTAAGATATTGTCGACGAACGCATATACACCTTCTAAATTACGGGTGACTTCGTCGATGAATCTCTGAAAGGTAGCTGATGCGCCACATAATCCGAATTGCATGCGGGTGCTTTCAAAAAAGCCCGAAAGGAGTGCAAATCGCGGTTTTATGGATGTCATCCGGGTTCATTGGTATTTGGTGATATGCCTTAACGAGATCGACCTGACTAAAAATTTTTGATCCGTGCAAATTAGCCGTAAAGTCAGCTAAACAAGGAATTGGATATTTATCCTTGATTGTTTGTGCATTTAGCGCACGGTAATCCCCCACAGGTCGCCAATCGAAAGTGCCCTTTTTTGGGAACCATGTGCAGCGGAGATGCGTAGTTGCTTGAAGATGGCCTTAAATGTCCCAGCTGCATCATCTGTTGAAACTCAGATTTTGCAATCGCAAGGCGATCTGGGGCAAGCCGTCTCGGTTTAGCTACTACAGGGGGTCCGTTAGTTTTGATGAAATGGACAGTATTATGTTTGATTGGTTGAGTTGGATCAGGTAATCTCGTTATGGATGGGTAAGATTTCAAAAGGTCATGATAAAGTGTCTCATGACTCGAAATGGTTTTAACTGAATGAAGTGCAGCTTGTTTTATATGACCTGTTGTTTGAAGTTTGGTTTTCAAATCTCGTAAACATTTGTGGCGAAGATCTGGGACTAATTCAAAATAGTGGAGGAAATCGGCTCCAAGAATAGGTGTTTTAACACTTGCAAGTAAAAATGTCCAAATGAATTCTCGCCTAACATTAAGATCTAAAGAAAGTGTTTTCTGACCATATACATTGATAGTGCTGGAATTTGCTGCAAAAAGGGTAAGTTGGGGAGGATGTCGCTTATGATACTCAAGTGCTGGGAGCAAGGACACGTCGGAACCAGTGTCGACCAAAAAAGAAACATTTGATATTCGGTCTCTAATGAACAGGCGACGTGACTCCTGAGGCAAAGAATAAGTCGCCTCTACTCTTTGCTGGTATCGTTTCCCTGCCAAGAACAGGGTTTAACACATTTGTCCTCTTTTACACCTTTTACCAAAACGGCGATGATACCAGCATATGGAGGAATCCCTAGATTTTGATCTATTATTGCGGTGATAATGTTTATTATACCTATACGGTGAGCGGCTACGAGAGAATGAAAGAGAATCTATTCGCTTATTTAATTTTTCAATTTCTCGAAACAACCTATCCTCTGTTGTAGTAGCAGACGCTCCCGATATTGCATAAGTCTCAACCGGAGTTGGGGTAACCTCGAAAATTCGATCCGAAATCTCAGCAGCCTTGGCTAAAGTAAGATCCGAAACAGCAGCTAAAATGGACTGTACTCTAGATGGCAATCGCTGCAAAAACAGTTCCAACATTAATTTTTCTGGAACGTTAAAAGTTTCTGCGCGTCGCGTCATATTTCTCAATAGTTCTGAAGGTCGTCGAGAACCTAACTCTTCTCCCGATAAAAGCTGTCGGATTTCTTGCGTTGAAGATTCACCCGAGCGGTTTATAAGTTCTGTTTTCAAATTTCCATAAGGATCAGTAGCATCCGGTTTAATGAGAATATCTCTAACTAATGATGCAATATCCGGTGGTATATGAGAAACTATATAATTATATTTAGTTATTGATTCAGTTATTGGTTTCGGTGTAGCGAGAGCGAATGTGCTTTCACACATGATAAACCATAAGGCGGGGTCCGATTTATTATAAGCAGGAATTTGCACAGCATTTACTTCGGTCATAATGCAAGGATTGTTAAATAATATTACTATATATAGAAAATACACCAATATAAATGTAACATACACTTGCTTTAAAAAAAATATATAATTGCTTCGAAATAAATACTAAAGACGTATTACATTTCGTAAGACATTTTTTTTTTTTGGTCTATATACGAAATTAAATGTAATATAAGAATATTATGTGCACATTTATTAAATATGATTTATGCTTATGTACATTTTTTTTTTGTTTGCGCACATTATTCATTTACTTTATTTAACATTAACAATATTCTCTATATAAATAACTAAATAAAATAACACCGCGCGCTGAGAAAAAAAAATAGTTCTCAAAAGTTAAAACATTTGGAAATCATAACAAACACAAATCGGAAGCACAGAAATTGATGGAAAAGAATAAAATGACACTTATCTGCCAGCTTCTAATGAAAAAAAAAAAAGAGATAATTATGAGTTCACTCATCTATTCGAGAATGATTACTCATAATAGTTGTGCAATACCGGCGAATTTCACTGCAAGCCACTTCTTGTAGAACGAAAAGTTTCGTTTTGACTTCATTCGAAACAGTTTTCTTTTTCTTTTGGTTTTAAATATACAGGATTATAAATGAAAATTGGTTGCGCTTTTTAAATCCAAAGTCCTTAGTCACCATTTATAGTATATTTTTGGTTATAAAATACTATTTAAATAACAGTTCACACGCATCGTTAGAATCGGAACTTTTTATTCACTAATGAGACCATTTTCTGCTCTTCATACATTCTTCTTGGCTCATTTTTTGGGTTGCCACACGCAGGTGACAAACTATCATAATTAATCTATCGCCATTTGGCGGATTCACTACAGCCTAATGAGTGTTATTTTAGTCAAAAGGCTTTTTCTTCGTTACATAATATGTAAAGAACTATTTCTTTCTTACTTTGTTTTGAAATTTTTACTATATAAAATGTGTTATTCACATCTCAAATAGTAGTTGTATTTTTTTTTTCTTAAAGTAAAATTTTTGTTGGTATTGGCGACAATATATAAAATAAAGTACATGGTTGCTAATTCAACGCGTACGAGACATGGCGAATTATCTTGAACGTTGGCACTTTTGCGATGATACTAAAGTACCTTTTTGTAACACAATAAATGCAAAAACAATTTAGATTTTCGAAGTTAAGTGGAAAAAAACTTCATAAAATGTAAATTAAATAATATACATGATGGGAAAAAAATGAAATTTACCAACTTAAGTATCGCATATTTAGATCCCTTTAAATTTGATTTGATGTATATTTTTATGTTAAAAATTCGTATTGGATACACACAACAGTATCGAAAATAAATAACATACAAACTCATATTTGACCCATAAATACTCATAAATAAGTGCATTACACACTCATTTAACTGTTATATTCTCAAATTTGATCCAGTAACAGGTTCAAAAATAAGTATGTGATGCTTACAATTTTGAGTACGTAGTCGTTGCCAAAGATGAGAATGGGCTATTCTCAAATTTGAGTATGTTTGCATCGGAGTTTTTCTGAGTATGTGACGCATTCAAAAGTGAGTATTTTGTACTCCGTTCTGAATACCGGTTTTTCGCAGTGTAGTATAGAAAGAAATACGTGGTATTTAAATTATTTTAACAGAATTGGCACTTCATAAATATTTTTAAAAAAATCGTTAGTAGATAAAAGCGTAAATGATTCTTTTATTTACTGATAAAATATAATTAGGTAGTACGTGACTTACTGTAATAAGGCTATTAATGATTTTTATATGTTTCATTTTCTTACTTGTTTTAATAGCAGAATCTTTGGTAATATCATCAAAATTTAGTTTAAGATCTGGATACTACGGATTAAATGACTAAAGAGATATATTATTTTTGACAAATGCTAGATCTTAAACAATTTTTAATTTCTTATTAAGTCTTGAGAAAGAATTTTCTACAGACGCAGCGCTCTTTGGTTAGGTTAGTATAATTTTCCAAACAGGGACAAAATTTTAATGCAACTAAAGTAAATTATATCTATAAGAACTACAATATTTTTAATATCGTGATCCTAGAATGCAAAATTCAGTGTTCAAATTCTTTAATTAAATAAATCTAGGCAATCAAAGTCACATCTAAGTCTTTGTAAAAGGAGATTGTTTTTAGCTTTTAAATATTTTCCAGTTTTCGATCACCATAACCGCTCCTTTAATCTGAGAGTTGAACAGGAGCTTGAACTTGGAATGTGTAACCAGACAGTGATTTTGATGATAAGGAAATTATATACATAGATTTTGCACAAAAAATTAGTTCTCTTTTCCTCTTTGGGGCTCTAATTTGAATAATTAAGTATTCGAAATGATGATTGATTTGGACTGTTACAGTAAAGGAGAGAGCACAATATTTATCGAAATTAAGATGAAAGAATTTAATTTACCTGACTCGTAATTTATTAATATTTTAATACAAATATTTAAAACAAGTAATATATATATAAAAAGTTTTTAAGTCAATCCCTACTTTGATTGGATAATTAATAGAAAGTATTTTAGTACGATTGAAAATTGGAATAGGATATATATATATATATATATATATATATATATATATATATAGGAGAGAGTGAACTAATAGAGTAGGAATTGGAAAAAAGCATGATTTGTCTGCATTTTTGTAACAATGCACACCCGGTTTGGCTAAAAAAAAAAGGTTTTCGACGCCAACTTTTGTCTTTCTTTTAACGGTCACATTGTTACAGCAATAGAGACGAATCTAAGTTGGCGTCAAAAACCGATAATTAATTAATATTTGAAAAAACTGTATTAACATCAAGTGTCATCCACTACAAGTTTAAAACAATTTATGTGAACTTGATTGGATAAATAGAAAGTATTTTATTAACGATTGAAAATTTGAGCAAGATAATAGAGAGAGAGTAAGCTAATAAATAGTAGGAATTTAAAAATAATAATCACATTGTTCCAAAATTTGCCATAACGCCACACATGGAAGTAAGCTGATATATAAGTCTAAAAGTTTAATACAAATTTGTAGATATTCGACTTACACTATGTTTCTTAGTCCCCCCCCCATTTGCATAATTTAAGAATATTATTGCATTTTTATTAATCAAAACAAAGTTTGTGTTTGTTCTTGTTTTGAAGTAGTTTGTATACCGTTTTACCCGATTATAAATGCATTATTGAAATGAAACTTAGGCTTTATTTATAGTTTTAAATATCAAGAATATAATCAGTTATAACTGAAAATGGGCCGGCTGGATGGCGTGGGTGGTTTGTCGCTGGCCTTCTGCACCCAAGGTTGCGGGTTCGACATCGGCCCAAGTCGGTGGATTTTCATGATGCAGAAAATCGACAGCGGCCCTGTCGTACGATCATACTGCATGTAAAGATCCCTAAAGTTTCTGTTGGGCTTGGGTGCTCTCGGCAAAATTAAATTCTAGTACAGATTCGCATCGTCAGAGCTCAGATGCCTTCTTCTTGGGAAAAACTGGGCGTCAAAATTACCTGCGACGATTGGTATCCGCCTATATGGTGCCGCACTAAAAAGAGGTACCAGCTTCCGGGGAATGTACTAGGTCTGCAATGGTGTGTTGTTTCCTATTCCCTTGGAGCAGGAAAGCCTACACCAAGTCCATTTGACCTTTCCGCGTAATAGTCTCACACACCATGTCTTGCTCTTCATAAAACTGTCGCAGGGAAATGCCCCAGCAGTCCAGAAGATGAGCAGGAGAAGCAAGGAGAGAGCAGGGACAGGTAAAGAAAGACTTTACCCCCTGCACAAAAGTCATACTACGCAGGTGACCGCTTCTAAGGCGCGCCAAGGCCGTCTGATGAGCCCTGGAACTCCTGCACTGTATAGATAGGCCAGGACTCTTAGCTGCGTACCAGTGGTGAGCAGGAGGGTTTCGCCAAGCCAAATTCATTTTATTTCTTTGGAAGGAAGGAATTTCCGTATGGGTTAAGACAGTGGAACTGGGGTTAGGGAGATCACATCCCCTACCAGCTAGCTCATCAGTAGCTTCGTTCCCAGGCACACCCACATGTGATGGAATCCACTGGAGACATACTTGTTTCCACTGACCAAGCCTAACTAATTTGAATAAAATAGCTAGACCAGTACTGTCCATAATTTTTGGCCAGGACAGTATCTGGATCCTGACAGACAGCAGAAGCTCCATCCAATATTTGAAAAAAAAGGTCTGCAATGGTAAAACACCAATTCGCAGCCCATTAGAAATAAAAAAAAGATTAAAAATGGAAAAATTTATCAAGCACTTTCATAACAAATACTTGTTAATCAGTCCTTTCTATGTTCTTTTTTATTGCATTTAAGAAAATACGGCACAAATTGGACTGTCTAATTACATAATTATATCTATTGCATAAGATTCAGAATTAATTCTTTTAGTTTCAAAAACTTCCTGTCTATTTCCCCTTCAAGATTATAAATTACTTGGCAAAAACCTGGCTCATTTAATGTGTTTGTTGTATTCAATGTATTCTAGTCTTCGTTTATTTTTGTTACTAAAAGACCGTGCAAGATACGAAATTTTGATCCGATTTTGTACAAACATATTTTTTTATTGCTTTGACTCCCGGTTGATTGATTGAATATTAACGCCACACTGTTCAGCTACACGATGGCTTTTGGCGACGGACCACGTAATTTTGAACCATGGTCAAGTGACGTGGACGAAACCTGAGCTGGCACCCCCTCTCCTAAATACCACACCAACGGGAGGATGTTTCAGCTCTCGACAGATTTAACATGCATCGCTGCCCTACACGGAGGGTCTTTAGTGGTACTGGGCTCGAACACGTGACAAGGCAAGCCATGATCTGATACCTATACCACTCGGCTACCGCGGCCACGCTTTGACTTCCGGTACAAGTCATATAATTATCAGTTAAAATTCTATATAATAATGTGGATGATGAAATTTAGAAGACGGAGCTCTGAAAGGGATGAGGATGGCGAGAAAACAGGTCAATATCGTCTGCAATCCGAAGCATTGAGACACAATTTAGCTTTTCAGCAATGTTATTAGAAGTGAACGGTTAATCCTTTTCACAGAAAGAGAAGAAACATAGTTAGGCACACATCTTTCTTTAGGGAAAAGGGCTTTGATTTACAATCGAATATTTTAGAATTTTGATAGTTAATGACTCGTGTCCTTTCACGCTTTTGAGTGTTAATGTTACAAGAGTATGGTACAAATCGCTAACTTCATTAAAATTATTACTAGAAAGGATTTTGAGTATCCCATATTTGATAATCCAAGTAAGTTTTTTGCCAAATACGTTTCCTTCTAACAAAGATCATTTAATGTGAAGACTGTCTTAATATTCTACATATGCTTTACTGGTAGATTTTCGGTTGATCGTGAAGCTACTTTTGCACCGCATAACGAAGGCCCATGTCTGAGGCAAATCGACGACTTCTAAAAGCTTCCATGAGAGATCGAAAGAGATGAAAGTCTAAGGGAGCGATATTTGGGTGATAGAGAGGTTGTTACAGGGTCTCAAAGCCCAACCTGTTAATTGCGGCGGCAAGCATTCGTAGTACCCATCGTACAAACACTTTAAGGAATTTGAATTCGCCGTGGATAATTTCATAGCGTACCGTAGCCTCATTAGACGAAAACTGTTTGACAATACTTGTCAATTTTGATGCACGGGGAGCAGAATGGCCAGATGGATCATTGTATTCTCCAAAGAGACCACGTATTTTTCCCTCACACCTGAGGGCAAAACAGATGTTCAGCCGATTCTGGAAACAGCTTTGATGTGACGACATCTCTTCCTTCTCTGAAGCCCAAATGGCTTTCAGTCAAAACGTTTTATAGAAGGGACACTCATGTTGGACAAAATTATCCATTATTTCGTTCCTTCGCACACGTAGGCGTTCGAATGGTAAGAATGTCAGCCTGTTGTGAGGAAGACATACCCAGAAGGGTATTATCTGGGGGGTCCTTAAATCAGGGGTGTCCAACCCAAATGACCTTGCAGGCCACTTCGGAAAAACATAATCTCGTGGGCCGTACACTAAAATATGCACCTTTATATCAGATTTAGAAACAAAAAACATATATTGGAGTGAAAATTTAAAACAGAATGAATTATTATTATTGCTTTAATTATTTTTCATGTATACAGACATAGATAATATAATAATGCTTACATAATATAATAATGCAATCATCAAATAATGTTTGAAATATTACAGTTGCCGTTTTCTTGAAAATTACGGTGTTCCTATTGAATTGAAATTCGATAGTGCTGTCATTCGCAAACGATTAAGTATTTATTATCCTTTATCTTAACCGTCCTGAATATTTTTTTTAAACTTTAAAAAACATCTCTGACTGACACTTGCTTTTTGCGCACTCCAAACAGAAAAGGAGGAGGAGAAACGAAAGTCGCACACACAGAGAATCATGTACCTTCCATAGTAAAGGATATGCATAAAATGCAATTCGAAATTTATTTAAAAAGTAATTTACTATAGTAAAATCAAATGTATAACTGTTTGATAAAATATAAATCTATTTTAATCTAAAGGATATTTCTATTATCAAAAAGGATTTACTTTACAACAAGAACAAGTAACAGGCAAATACATTGTATATATATATATATATATGCATAAATTTCCTTCCAAATAAATTTCAAAATGAAAAAACTTTAAAAATCTGATATTTAAATATTTTTTAAAAGAGTCGGCGGGCCGCGTGTTGGACACCCCTGCCCTAAATGATTAAAATTTTCGCCATTTTCCTAAAAAGAATTTTCGAGCGGGAATATTTAAATTACAGTTGGGCCTCTATTTAAGGAAGTCGCTAAATCCCGAAAAAAATTTCGTTATATAGAAAATTCGCTATATAGAGGCTCATCTTTCAATGTACTTTATAAACCACATAAAACCAATATTTGAAATTCATAAGCACTATAAATTAAAAAAGTAATTATTCATACTTTTATGTAAATTAATATTTATTTATTTTATATATCTTACCCAACATAAAAACCTGCAAACAAAACAAGAAAAAAAATGTCGAGGAATATACTGTATTATCGGCACCAAGAAAATAATTTTATACTAAAATTAATGAATTTTAAGGAATTTACTAATTTAAAGCTTACAAGTAATTTTAAAATACATTATCCCATGCGTCCTTAAATTTTTTACTCATAAAATCCGTTAACTTTTTTTTTGTTTGAAGAAATGCTTTGATTAATATTACGCCTCACACATCTTTGCAATGCACCAAAAATCCCTTCAGGTGTATTTTTCCGTGTCTTTTCTTAAATTTTTCTAGCCATCCATTGCTGCCTAGAAATTGGTCGTATACCAATTCCTTCACTAAGTGATGAGGTTTATCTACTATGAAAGGTCTAGAGATCAGAACATTTTTATCTCGCATTGTATGTATCCACTTCAAAACTGCCACGTCGACATCTTCATAGACACATGATCTTGAACTTTTTGAACAAGAATTCGATTAATCATAATTTTGTAATTTATCTCGATTTTTTACAACATTCGGTAGGCTGTTTGGGGGAATACCAAATTTTATAGGAAAATCCTTTTTCTTGATGCCTTTATCCAATCCCTGAAGAATAAATTTTTTTCTTTGATGCTCAAGCACCTACGTTTTGACATTTTCGAGCTACAAGAAACGAAATTACCAGTGCAACTGATCAACACTACTAATTAAGAGAGACTAGTTCAGGGACACGAGACAACTCCACTGAGGGTAAAAGGGGACATCGAAGATGTTTCTAATTAACTGGACAATGGGGAATTAAGGTTAAACTTTTTGGATGAAATGCCCAGAATTCTATTGCTCTCGGCAAGTTAGGCTCGTAATAAAACCTAATCAATATTTATGTCTACCATAAAATGTGTTGAAAGAGAGAATAACTTGAAATGTCCAAAAATACTTTAAAAATAGGAAGGAAAAAAATTGATTCACAAGAAAAAAAGTTCGTTATATAGAAAAGGCACTTCGCTATTGGGAAGTTATTTTACGAAAAAAATCGTGAAATGTTCTTGGTTCCGGAAAAAAGTTCGCTGTATAGAAAAATTCGCAATATGTTAGTCATAATACGGAGGTTCGACTGTATACGAAATAAAAGGGTTTTTTTTTTAAAAAAAATTTATTTCAAATAATTTAAATACGTTATAAACAATAACATAATTTACAAAAAAAATTATGAACACTTTGTGACGGGCTTTCATCGCGATTTCCATTAATGTCCTCTTGGGGTTCTTAGGGACCAGAATGGCAATTCTTTCCAACCAATTCCAGAAGAAGAACATGAGAATGTAAATTAGGAATCTTATAAATAGTAGAAGTTTAGCGTTCGCGGGGTGGCTATGTGAAATTGCTATAAGAGGTTTATGTTTACGATTAAACGCAATTAAGTTAAAGTTAGAGGAAATTACTAGTTCAAGAATTAACCTACCCGTACCTGTGTATTTAAGATAAAGGTGGATACCATTCAACAAGGCTTAAAGCCACGTCAGTGTGACCCAGAGAGTTCATGTTAACAAGGATTTAGCAGCAAGCGTCTTCAATTAAGATATAAGAAACTACGTGTAGAAAAGAGAGTAAAGTTAGATATAGTGGTACACGATTATTTGGTAATACGAATTATGTCTTCTCACTCCAGATCCGCTTTCTATAATTATTATTATCATTGTGTATAGTGATTAAGTTAAGATCTTAATAAAAATATATTAAGATGACTGAAACGTCTAGTTCTTCGTTCTTTTCTACATATACAGAAAGGAGTGATAAATAATTAAGCCTAGTATTTGTCATTGTTGTTCTATATTTGTTTTCCACATAGGACATTTTAGAGAACGCACGCTCCGCTTCACAACTAGTAATAGCGAGCGTTAGAAAAATCTTTAAAATGGTATACACATTTGTATAAGTTTCTTTTCAAACATTAAATTTAACATGTCGCTATAAGTATAGGACTCTTGCTCAGCTTGTTTTAGATAAGTTTTGAATTGAACACCTTTATTTACTAAATGTTTGGTCTACGTCACGATCTGAATAGTAATCAATAATAGCGCGTAAGCTCTCCGGGTCAACGTTCTCCTTGCTTTGATCTTGCATATCCATCAAAAATTTTATAATTTCTTACAATATTCTGCATATACTTGATTTCTGTATAAATAAAGGATTAACTTATCTAACGCAACAATAAGCGCGCCTCTTAAATTTTTCTGTCCCATGCACAGCTTTTTTTATGGATTTATCGGCAAATTTTGAAATAACCCGTCTCTTGTTCATATCGCTATATTCTGTTTCTACACTAGGACTTTATTTTTTGGCTGCATCTTGATTATCTTTTAGTTTTTGATCTGATTCACGTCGTACATTGCTTATAAACGTTTTTAATGACATAATTTACTTATTCCCTTCACAGATGTCCAAATCAGGAGTGTTTGTAATTTTTTGTAAACTAAATTAAATCTTCCTAAAATTTCTTCCTAAAATATAATTAAAATGACAGTTTCGAGTTTTGTTAATTTATTAGATAAATTTACTGCCACTTTTCCAAAATCAATTTTTTCATTTTCATTAACGCTAAATTTCTTAAGAAAATTCGTGATTTTACCATAATTATCTTTTAAGGCTTCAACAGCATCGTACTGACAAGGCCATCTGGTGTGACTGTTTCGTCAATGTTTGAGTGGACTGTAAACTGGTTAGATAAAAAATCAGTCTTTCGCAACGCTAAGTCTACTTTATTCGGGCACCCGCTTTTATCGGGGTAAAGCTCGACTATGACTACTTTTACAAATTTAATTACAGATGGCGATACAGTGCGCTGATGACGTAACATTCCACCCAGCGTTGAAATATACAATATTTCAAAAAATATACTTAGAAATAAAATTTGCAACAAAAAGGTTACAAATGTATAAATGAATTAATTACAAATAAACACAATATTCAAAAAATAGAAAAAAAAATACAATATTCTAAGAATATAATAAACATTACATTACAATTTAATTTACATGATTATCTTCTGTTGGTAAGAGACATATTTTTGAGATAAAACGTGTGAGAACCCCAGTGGCAGTTTTCAGTTTAACGCGACTCTGACCTTACCGTCAGTTCCATAAATAAACTCCAAGATTCTTGAAATGGCCCATTTGCAGGGAGGTAAATCGTTTTCCTATAATAGCACTAAACATCCTATTGCAACATTATTTTTCTCGAACTGCCGCTTTTTTCTCTGCTGTAAATGATTAAGATAATCATTTTTTCAACGTTTCCAAATAGTTTGTACGCACTGTGATGTTCCTCCTCTTGGAAGTACATCTCTCGAAGTATCAGCGTGAGCAGGAGGTGTAGGACCACAGCGAAAGAACTAGGATCAAACATTATCTTAATATGACTTTATTAAGATATTCAACTTAAACCTTTAACAAATTCAATTATAATAATTAATATGAGAGAATCTACGATGACGCAATACGCAACACACAATATATATATTTATAATAAGACCTAATCCAATTCAGACCAATATCAATAAGCGAACCACCTAATTCTAATATTAAGATTAATTCTCTCGATTCTATATAATATTAAGTAATCAATCCTACCTTATTACAGCTTGTAGTAGCTCTTGTCTTTATATGCAACTGTACGGCTTCCTTCTAATCGAGCACCAATATATGTATCTACGTCACATAGAACTCATTCAAACTTGAAACACGAACTGTAGTAACTATCAACTGCCACAACCCACATCAATTGTCTAACATTCCTTTACATTGCCATCTCGCTTACTCTAAGATCCGATATTTAAAGTTCGTTTATTTGCATCTCTTATTCACATTTCATTTCTTGGATTTGGTTGGAAAAAAGTTGCCATTAATTCTGGCCCAAAGAACCCAAAAAACTTATTAAAGAAAAGACGCGTGAGATGTCACAACACTTTGTTGTATACTGCCTCCTAGATAGTCTATTATCTGAAATATCTGTTCAAAATAATGTTCAAATTCGTAATTCAAAAATTCAATTCGAATTCGTGCATTAAAAATAGAATAAATTGCTCTTACCTGTCAGAAGGATGAGGCGACGCTAAAAATACACCAGTTGGATGGAGGACAAACGTTTATTTTCAAGACAAACAAGACAGATAGGAATACTATGTACACTTGAAAACAAGCGACTGCAGCGCCGCTGAACTAAGTTACAACAATATCTAAATTTGCGGGCTCAGGTATTGCGCTGATAGGTCGACCAATTATAAAGTGTTTTGGGGTTAAAAATTCATATTCATTGATATTATCTGACAGTGGAACTAACGGGCGTGAATTAAGGATACCTTCAATTTGAATTACTATTGCTTCGAAATCATCGAAAGTTATTTTGCTATTAACTAGAGTTCTGTAGAGATGGTGTTTGAACGATTTTACCCCTGCCTCCCACAAACCCCCGAAATTAGGAGAGCGACGAGGGATAAATTTTCACTGGATAGCTTCTGAAGCAAAATAATTTTCTAATGTTTCGTTTTTGTTACAAATTAGTTTTATGAAACGATTTAATTCTGCAGCTGCGCCTTTAAAATTAGTTGCGTTATCGGATATTAGTGTTGAAATGCGACTCTCTTCAAAGCTGCAATAAATGCTTCAGTTGTTAAATCAGTCACCGCCTCTAAATGAATAGCTTTTGTAGCCAAGCATTCAAAAATCGCTACATAAACTTTAGAAAATACCCTCTTTCTCTGATTTTTAAATTTTATTTGAAAAGGTCCGCAAAAATCCACCCCCAGAGTTTAAAAATGGCATACTTGGAGTTACTCTCTCTGATGGCAGATTTCCCATTATTTGATCTACCCCAGTAGGCTTCTGTCTAAAGCACCCAATACAATCATGCACTGTTTTTCGTGCAATGCCCTTGCCATTAATGGGCCAAAACTGCATTCTAATTTGATGTACTAAACCCTGAGCACCAATATGAAAAAACTTCTTATACATATGCTCAGAAAGTAATTTAGTAAATTTATGTTTACTAGGTATAATTATTTGATGTTTTGCTTCAAATGGTAAATCCTAACTAAGCCTACCACCAACTCTGAGTAAAGAATTCTCATTTAAGAAAGGATCTAAAGCCTTTAACTTACTTGTTTTTGAAACACCTTTATCTTTTTTCAAAGCATCGATTTCTGCTTTAAACTCACTTAAATGTACTATTCGAGCTAAAAATTCCGCACTCTTCTTTAACTCATCTGCACTTAAATACTTGTCCTTATTACAAGGCTCCTTAGTTTTGATGTTATTAATGAACCTAAAAATAAAGCTAAAAATTCTAATTTATTTTATGTAATTATTTGTAACATTAAAGAGTTCATCATAAAAATTTGAAGAACAGTCAGTAATTGAAAGAATCACAGCACACACACATTTTAGTTCACCTCTGTAAGAAGGAGTTGATTGTCCTCGTATTCACCAGTTTGTAAATCTGGATCCGAGAACCACATTTCGTTTTTTAAAGGTTCATCTACATTGCAGCCTCTAGAAATTAATTCGGCAGGATTGTTCTTGGAACTCACATGTTTCCAGTAACAGTCTTTTGAAAGTGTTTGGATCTCTGCCACCCTGTTGCTGACAAATGTTTTCAGTTTATAAGATTTAGTCTTTATCCACTCTAAAGCAATCGTCAGGACAGCATTTCCACTTAGGCACGTGTTTAGGGCGCAAAAGATTTAGGGGTGCAGAAAAAAGGATTGCGCAAAAAAATTGAAGGACCGAAAAAAAATTAAAATTACAACCCAACGTATCACCACCTAGCCAGTCATGTATGCTTTGTATTTGAATATGTGTGCGCGCGGAGCAATGAAAAACTATGGAAAATGAGAAGCTGAACATTTTGATGTTGCTATGCACTCAAAATGATAATACTACTTAAATTGATAACAATAATGCCACTTAGAATTTTGCAATGATCAAAGATCCATGATAACCTTATTGTACAGTGATTCAACAGAAATACGCTGTCTAAAAGTAAGAGATAGTAAAGCGATAAGAGATGATAATAAACAAGTTGTTAACAGTTCCTGCAATAAATATTGTTACGAATTTTGTGTAAAATAGTGTAAATAATTTGTATTTGGATGTGTATAATACCTTTATCTTACTCTAAATTATATTTAATTCATGTTTAAATTGTAATATTCACAAGAAACACCGTCCCTTACATTATAGTGGCGATTCAATGAGAACTTGGTGAAATCTTGACGATAGAGCCAAGTTGACATCATTTTTGGCAACCGAGTTGGCGATCAATTTGGTGAGCATGTGGGCTAGTTCGGACCCGCTGGATTCTTCTAGAAACTTGGAGAAATGAACTAATTTCACTCTCTATGACGCAAGTGGATTTTTCTAGAAGTTTCTGCTGGACCTATAAACAGAGATGCTCGCCAAAACGAGGGTCAGTCTTGTTTCAACCAGCGATTAGCGAGGATTGTTTTGACTAGCGACTAGTAAACTTGCCTTGACCGTGAATACCGATTAGCTCGGCTGGGCTTGTGAATAATCTTTTACATACGTGTATTTTAGACACTGTTAATTGTGTCTGAGTTCTGTTGAAGGTGTATAGACCTTTTGAGATTTATTCTGTGAGTATTGCTGCTGAATCCTGTATTTCGAAGATTGGATTTTTGACAATAAATTCTCATCGCTTTTAAATAACTGTTTTTCTCCTTTGATAATGATTTGCATAAAATCCTCGAACCCCGATCAACGCATCAATATACTGTAATTGCAAACGATTTCATTAATTTACTGTACTAATTCACCAAAGGTTGAGTGATGCATGATGCCGTAAGGTGAGAAATGAACAAGAGTGGGCAAGCTGTGCCACTATTCTTTACTTA